>BLSH010102277.1:279150-293167 GCA_018402905.1 Glandirana rugosa
TCAGTGGTGTTTCGTCCTTGGATAAAATCAGTAAAATGGACTTTATTTAGTGAAGTGTACCTCTATTGTCACTTGTCGTCGATTTATCTATATATATATATATAATGTAAAAAACTAGACATCTTAGTACCTCGACATTTAAGGGTGTCGGCTAACTAGGATAAAAGGAACGATGGACTAAAAATATGAGAAAGTTTAAACTTACATTTTTACTTCAAGGGTCAGGAACCCATGGGGGTTGTCCGGTACAAAACCCTTAAGGAGTAACTGGTAGTAAATTTCACTAACATTTGAGAAGAAAAAAAAAAAAAAAATAATTGGTGAAGTCTAGGCGCGATATCGGTTTCATGCCGGCGCGCGGGAGCATGCGCAGTGGAGGACGTCCATGGACGTCCTCCGGGCATTTCAGATCCGCGCTGGAGCCGTACTTTGGCTATAGCGCGGATCTGAAGTGGTTAATAAAAAAAAAAAAAAAAGAAGAGTTTACAATCACTTTAAATGATGGTCAATGAGGAATTCCCAAAACATGGCCTGTTGGGGGTACCCAAGGACTGGGAACTTCATTTTTACATTCAAATTTGAAAGAGTATAAAAATCAGGTAGCAAGGAAAATAGGATCAATCGGCTGTGGGAATTTACAGCTCCATGATTCTACAGATCAAAAAATGTAATATATATATATATATCTATTTAGCTGCTGTTCACTGTTATCTCCATGTGAAGTGATTTATTTCAGGTAAAATGACTAAAATAGGTTCCTGCTTTGTGGTGACTGCAAAGGAGTGTGAGCTATATCATAATTTTCCCTTAAAAAGGTTTCAAAACGCTCCAATGTCTTGAAGTAGAACTATAGAAAAAACATTGTTTTTCATTTTGGATAGAGTATGGATGGATCTCAACCCAGTTACAGGTGAAAGGAAATCCCTGCAAATTAGGGGAATCCCTTGGAGACCACCAGGTCACCAGAACTAGTGTCTCTATTGGAAGATTTCCCCTCTATTACTTTTCTGGAGGCAACCCAAAATTTGTGATTTTCATTTACTTTCACCTCCAATGATAATGGTAAATAAAACAAACCAAGATGGTAGGTATCCCTAAGGGGGGCACAGACCGCAACAACAGCTGACAGGTGTTCTAATCCAAGTTTTGCCTTTAGTTTTACGTTAAGCAGCATTAATATTCATCTAGAACACGTGCAACAGACTGTGTTAATTCAGTATTCATTTTCCTACCAAAAGACTGACAGGAGATGCTTTTAGTCGCAAGCATGTCAAGGGTCTTTTTTTTTTTTTTACTATAGATTAAACAGAACTCACCTGGCTTCAGATAAGAATTTTATTTTTAGCTCCTGAGGAAGATCTTCCTTACATGTTTTCACAGCAACTGGTGTTTTATCTTTTAGGGTTCCTTTGTAAACTTCCCCAAAATTGCCCTATAGCAAATTAAAATTGGTGATATTAGTCAAGATCACATACTGGATACTCTTTAAATCAATTCTTCTTGATTGCCTATCTATAGAGGTGAAAGAATAAGCATTATCAGGGCATTTAACAGAAATACATATTTTCTTTTTTTTTGCCATTTCCATGCTGCTATTTCTAAAATTTCCCCTTGCTCATTAAACAGAGACTCAACATCAGTGCTGCTTAACTGTGCAGTTATCAGGTAGCCATACACTATACAATCTCCTTTAGATATACCATCAACTATGTACTGAAAGAGTCTGCCTGATTTCATACAAACTGTAGATGCATAGTGTATGGCCAGCTTAAGCTGAAATAGAGCTGCAGTGTTTAAGGGTCGAAAAGTACATAAAAGTGCCACACTACAAGTCACAGATTCTGAAGAGCTTGATCCAAGAAACAAAATCAAATGCATTTTGGTGGATGAGGCTGTGTCTCCCCATAAGATTTAACTCCCTCCCCCAATATAGAAGATAAATAGAACAGAAAGTATACATAAAATATGAATTTTTATTATGCATTTTGTAAAGGTATATTTTTTGTATTTAAATGGATTAAACCCTGATAAGGGGGGCACAGCCTGACCCCAATAATGCATTGGCTTCTTTTTCTTAGAAAAAAACTTTTTGAACTCTGTATCTTCGACCCCTTTCACATGGGTGATCTGATCAGGTCTACCGCTAAGTTTTTCAGGCAGACCTGATCGGAAGGGTGCATACATTCCCAAGGACAGGCGGTGTAAACAAATTTGTGTCGGCTTACATCTGCCTACCTCAGGTCTAATCTGATCCCCTAATAAAAACACGGAAATGGCTCCTTCCTCTTCTATTTAGGCAGCTCTGAGGGTAGTCGGGTGTAAACAGAAAGCAGGGTCTGTTTACTCCCAGACAGCCATAGAGCAGAGCGAGCTCTTCCCAAGTCCTGCTCTGAAACTGAGCAGACACAGATGTGCCCATCCACCCACTCTGCTCAACAGGGCATCTGTGAACTGACCCCCTGCTGATCAAAATGGAATCTGCCCCATGTGATAGGGGCCTTATAGTGTGGTGCTTTTGTTCACCTTTTGACACTCAGAATCCTTCCAGGACGGCCAAGCATGCCTTCCATTGTTTAAAATGAGCTAAGCTGTAACCAGTTTTCCTTAAACCAAAGACCTCCTTCTACTTAAGCTCCGTACACAGGGGCAGAATGTCAAGGGTCATTTACCAGTCAAAAAAAAAAAAAAAAAGCGACCGACATTCCGCCCGTCTGCATGTCGGTCTGTCTGACAGAAACCTGTTGGACATGCATGCTGGAAAACCAGCATCCAACCTACTCCCAAGCAGCGCTCACAGTCAATGGCAGAGATCGCTGATTGGAGTGTTCTGAAGGGGAGATCGCTGAACTAACCTTATATGGTTAGTACAGCAGTTCTGACAGGAACTGACAGGTTTTTTTTCGTGCAACCATCTGGATTGCATGGAAAAAACTGTAGTGTGTACCCGGCTTAACCACTTGCCGGCCGCCAACCGCAGTTCGACGGCGACAAAGTGGTGTGATATCGCAAATCGCTGTCATCTGACGGCGGCTGCGAGATCGCGCACTGTGAGCGCGCCCACTGTGTTCGGGGAGGGCCAGGGAGCGGGTGTGGCAGCCTCGATCGCCGCCGGCTACCCGCGGTGCCCCCCCCCCCGGAATGAAAGAACGGAGGTCCGTGTAAGTAAACATGGACCTCCGTTCTGTGAGAGGGGGAAGTGCTGTGATCACAGCCTTCCTCTACACGGAAGCTGTGATCACTTCCCTTCCCCAGCTAGGGCAGCCCCCATACAGTAAGAACACGCCCTGGGAACACAGTTAACCCTTAGAGCGCCTCCCTGCAGGTTAACCCCTTCACTGCCAATGGCATTTACACAGTAATCAGTGCATTTTTATAGCACTGATCGCTGTATAAATGCCAATGGTCCCAAAAAAGTGTCAAAATGGTCCGACATGTCCGCCCCCAATATCGCAGTACCGCTAAAAATCGCAGATCGCCGCCATTACTAATAAAAAATATAAAAAAAAAAACTCCCAAAAATGAATTCTCATCATCTGTAAACGCGACCACTTTTGCGCAAACCAATCAATAAACGCTGATTGCGATTTTTTTTTTATCTTAAATATGAGGAAGAATATAAATCGGCCAAAAACGGTGAAAAAAATGTTTTTTTATATTTTTTTTTTGGACTTGTATTTTAGCAAAAAGAAAGAAATTAGTTTTTTTTTTGCAAAATTGTCGCTCTTCTTTTGTTTATAGCGGCGATCAGAAATGATGCAGCGATGATCAAATACCACCAAAAGAAAGCTCTGTTTGTGGGTCAATTAAAATTACATGGGTAACCAGGTGAGATGCTGTCTGTGAAGTCCCAAAACGGTTGTAAATGGCCCAAGAGATCCATATATCGAACATGAAGTAGGTGCTAAAACACTATGACCTCTTTATTGAGCATAACGATAAAAGCATATATGGTGTGCCACTTACATCCAGAAGGTGTAACGCATCCATCACTCCATACGCGACCTGGTGTTGGTAAAAAGAGGTACCATCTATGTCGCCTCTGGCCACCAGGGGAACAAATGTTGGTAGGGTGAATGGACCAGCCAGGAGGAAAACAATGTCAAAAGTGAGTAGCATCTGTTTTTGGAGCGTTGGTGTGATTGCCTGCTGCAGCGCACCTTTTGGTTCTTAAAGTTTTTGGGGTATAAGTCTGCTCACCGGTTTGGGTTATGCTCTATGTGCCTAGGTGTGTGAGACAGGGACATGGGAGTTGGGCTGGGGAATGTTTTTTGTGTTAACCCAATATGTTTCTAGCAGGATCCCGGGATGCTCTGGGCTGTTTTTTCAGGGGGCGCCTGTCGCCGGGGCCAGCCGGGGGGACTGGTGGAATTCCGCAGCTCCCCTGGTGGGTGCCGGGGCCAGGGCCCTCCGAGACACTTATTATTTGTCTACTATGCTCTCGCATGTGTCACTGGCTCTCCTCTGCGGTTGGTATGGCTCTGTATAACCCCCTATCTGGTATTCAAACCTGGCCATCCACCCTGTGGCCATTTCTGGGTACTGCAGCCATGGCTATAAATATACGATTAATCTCCTGGAATGTCAGGGGTTTAAACTCTAAATTTAAGCGAGCAGTGGTGCTGAAATATCTGCAGGCCCTGCACCCCCATGTCATATTTCTTCAAGAGACGCACCTGGTTGGCAGCAGGATTTTAGCCTTAAAGCGCCCATGGATACACAGAGCCATACATGCCACATATTCCTCTCATGCCAGAGGAGTGGCAGTTCTGCTGCACAGGTCATTGACCGGCACTGTTGAATGGGTTATCTCTGACACTGGGGAAGATACCAAATTGTGTTGATCTTGGTGTACTCCCTCAGGGTGGCCTTGGTTAATGTCTACATTCCCCCACCGTTTTCCAAGGCTATCCTGTATGAGTTACTGGATAAAGTGTCACCCCTCGCCCCATGCAAATTGGTGCTCGCATGGGACTTTAATAACATTCTTGACTATACGCTGGACACATCTAACCCGCACAGGGCTCCAAACATGGAGTTGCTGCGCTGAGCTGAGGCGGCTGGCTTTACAGAGATATGGAGGTGGAAGCAGCCGGGTGTGAAGTGCTACTCCCATTTGTCGGCGTCTGCTGCTTCCTCCTCCAGAATCGACCTGGCCTTTGTCAATGCGGATACGCTTCCCCTGCTGGTCAATGCGGACTACTTGCCCGGGGGCCTGTCGGACCACTGCCCACTACAGGTTTGCTGGTTGCATGGTATTGGCGCTACATTGAAACGCTGGCCCCCAAATTGGCACAACTGTTCACGACCTGCTTCCAGGATGGGTGTCTGCCCCCTTCATTCTTTCTATGAGGCCCATATGGTTTTAATAGCCAAACCAGACAAAGACCCCCTTCTATGTTCATCCTACACACCAATATCCCTGCTCAACGCGAATGTCAAAGTCCTAACCAAAGTACTGGCCACTAGATTGATGTCAATTCTTGACCACATTATATCTTCCGATCAGACGGGCTTTATGCCTAAAAAGGCCACTGACATTCATTTACGAAGAGTTTTTACTCATACGCAGCTGGGGCCGGAGGTCTCAAGTGGAGGGATATTGGTCTTTCTGAATCTAGAAAAGGCCTTCGACTGTCGATTGGCGATACATCAGTATTGTGCTGGAGATGCTTGGCTTTGGCCCTAGGTTCAGGAAGTGGATAGACCTCCTTTACCACTCCCCGACGGCAGCTATTAAGTTAAATGGCATGCTTTCTGATGATTTCCCGATAAGGAGGGGCACCCGCCAGGGCTGTCCGAAGTCACCTGGCCTGTTTGCCGTGATGATCGAACCGCTGGTGGCGGCCTTGCGGGGTTCTGCGGACATCAGGGGGATAACTGTGAGCAGTCTAACTGAGAAGACATCACTTTACGGGGACGACATGGTCCTGTTCTTGTGGGACTCCGCTGGCTCCCTTGAGGCGGCGCTGAATATCCTAAACACCTTTGCCTCCTTCTCCGGGCTGAAAGTTAATTGGAGTAAGTCACAGAATCTCCCCCTTCGCACGCCGAGCCCCGCATGTAGGGTTCCGATGGGTTGCCCCTGCAGCAGGTCGACAGAGTTTAACACCTGGGGTTGCAGATTACTACTACTATCTCCGATTTCATTGCCCTTAATGTTACCCCGGTTCTGACTACCCTCCGGAACAGACTGCAGGCCTGGAGGGAACTGCCCCTGTCCCTCATAGGTAGGGTGAATCTACTCAAGATGAAATTCCTACCTCTGTTCCTGTATATCTTTCGGAATTTGCCAGTCTGGATCTCTCGAGACATATATTTAGGAGCATAGACAAGCAGGTAACATCCTTCCTGTGCGGCAGGGCCATCGCCCGAGGATCAAACTCCGGGTGCTGCAGCTCCCATGGAAGCGAGGGGGAATGGCAGTCCCAAACTTCTATAGGTACTTCTTGGCCGGACAGTTGGTCTTCGCTCACAGGTGGGTCTGCAGTCCGGATGGAGATGCAGCCACCGCGTTGGAGGCAGCCATATTCGGGTCCTATGAGGCAATTTTACACTTAGTGCTGAGAGGGTCCAAAGCCCCTTATAGCACTACGCTGTCCATGAGATCCACTGGGAGGGCTTGGATTGCGGGCAATAGGAAAACAGAGAGCAATGTAATTTCACTGCATGTGCAGCTTTGGAGAAACCCAGGGATGTCACACTTTGCAGAGATCCTGGACCCTGTTGTCTGGGCTAAATATGGGATAAAAATAAACAATCGGCCAGATAGTGGCAGGGGGAAAGCTATAGACGTTTGATGAGCTCAAGGCAAAATACTACCTCCCGAACTCCCATCTATTTAGGTATCTACAACTCAGGGGGTGCGGATACCTGTCAAATCCAGGTTTCTGCTCCCAATTCTGGGGAAAGACTATACAATGTCCAGCCCCTCCTCCTTCTCCCCCACTGTCTTCTGGGAGACACACAGGTCCCAAAAGACAGCAGGGACCATTCAGAATGCGCATGCGCAGTAGGAAACAAGCTGTGAAGCCGCAAGGGTTCCTGTTTCCCTTAGTAAGGATGCCAGATGCACCCGGATCCGAGGGACGGGTTGGCTTCGAGTACCGACATCGCGGGCTCTCTGGACAGGTAAGTGTCCTTATATTAAAAGTCAGCAGCAATAGTATTTGTAGCTGCTGACTTTTAATTTTTTTTTTTACCCAGGCGGAACTCAGCTTTAAATGTACATCCTAGGACACATGGTTCCTTCATATCCATGAGATTTGAGATGGCCTAACGCACAGAACATGAGGGAGGTGGGCAACATCAGCAAGCCCAAACCCAAAAACATAAAAAAAGTAAAGCTCCCTCTATAGAGCCACCTGCAGGACATTATGTCCAAAACTGGCAAAATTTTGTAAAATGGTCACAGAGGAACAGGTGCAAGCCTTACAAACTCAAACAGTTAAAGTTTGCTGCTGAATTGCACAGGAAGAACAGACTAGTAGAATAGACCTCCACTGGAAAAAGGTAGAACCTTGTCCTTTAAGAAGTATGGTCAAAGCTTTTTTGTCTATATGGATTACAGGAGTGTAATTTGTTCTGCACTCCTGTGACTCGTTCTCGGCTGACAGCAGGCTAAAGCCCACTGTTTGCTGACGTCACTCAGCTGGGCCACGCTGGGGAAAGATTCCAACTTTAAAGTCATGATCCACCCAGATGTCTGAGCCAGCAGCTCTCTCCCTTCTCCAGCCCAGCACTTCAATGAGCGCTGGAGGAGCAGAGCAGAGGGCCGGTGACTAACAGTCACCGCTCTATGCTCGGAGAGGAGAACTAATCGATCAGTGGCTTATGATCGCTCAGTTATCAGTGCGGCGGGGGACAGATGCAGCGTTGAATCAAAGCTGTATCCACCTAGGTGAGTATAGGCTTTTTATTTTTTTTTTGCAAATCCAATGCTTCTTTTAATGAAAGAGGCCTGAGAAATGAACCAAGAAATTGCAGAACGGGAAAAAGTCACATGCTTATGAGGACCCTCAGGCAGAACAAACCAAGAACAAGACGGTCAAAAAAAAAGCTGTAGACTTTGCATATAACAAAACAATGGGATCACATACAATTAAAAAAAAAAAACACTTTTTTTAAAGGGAGTTTTGGGTTGGGATACAAAGATGTCCTTGGTTCAGGTGGATAGGAATAAAGTACATTTGGTAAAAGAGGAACTAGGCCTTAACACAAAGTTATTCCAATACAGGACTAAGAAAGATTCTTTTACAGGAAATGATAGTCAGCACCGTGATCCTACAAGTCCAAAGCCTGGTATACACTGCTAGCTTTTTTTTTTCGGTTCAATCCAGTGGGCTGAACAAAAAAAAAATCTGACAGCTCAGGTCAGAGCCATTGTACTAACAATCCAATGTTAGTACAGCGATCTTCTCTGCTGTTCTATTGTGTACTGACAGGGGGACTTATGTTCTATTGAATGAATGAGAAAGCATTTTATTGCTATCTATCCTCTTTACTTACTTTTCCCAGTAATTCTCCTAGTGTCACATCTTCATGATTCAGGATCCACTTTTTATCCTGTGAAAATAACAAAAAAAATCATATCCCACTGCAAATGAAAAGATCACCTAAATAGCTGCACAGAATTGTAGTGAATATTACAATTACCACCACACAGCCAAAACCATGTAAAAAGCTTGTAAAGTACTCGAGCACTACAGGAAATTAAAAGCAACATAACTGCAGTTTCATTTTACAGAGTAAAGCCCGCTGCATGATGGTATATTTATAAACACTACACAGCATGTGCCATTTCACAATGACTTGGATATGGCACTGTCTGTTTTCAGAAGCTACTTTCATGGCAGCAGATAAGAAAAATGTGTTGAATTTATTAGACCTTTTCTTTTGAGCTTGAAAATTACTACGGCGTTGTTATTCTCGTTTAGTACAGAAAAGTTCTTCTATATGTCACAATCTACATAAAATTGGAATAAACTGTTATTATAAACAAAATAATGGAGAACAATAAAGAACAAAAGTAGAGAAAACAGTGCAAGATGTCAGGAAGTTAGCTTGTCCTACTAAAATGAACTGTTAAGCTTAAGTCCTGTGCCAAGAATGTACAAAGGTTACTCAGTGGGCTGCCTAATTAGTCAGCAAAATAGTTCCAATTAAAACCAGTTTTTATTATTTTAACTAGAACGGTTTGTACAAATTTGTAAATATATTGGATTGCCACATTCTGCCATTTGGATGCCTCTGTAGCTTGTGATCCATACCATAAAGTAGACAAGAAAACACCCTAAGATAAGATGTACTTCATCCCTCTACAAAGACTCAGGCACATACAAGGCCTAGACTCACATGGGGCAGTTGTAAAACATGCATGTACCCAGCAAAAAGACAAAATGGCCAAGTGTTTGAGCAATACATAACAGATCACCACAACTGGCCAACATATATAACGGTTTGTGGCAAAGTGAGGTAATATTATTTCGCAATATAATTAATAAATTGTAGAAATCATGACTTAAAGCGGCTGTAGACCGCTGCAATTAAAAAAAGAAAACTTTCCCCTGCAAAATAATAGCATAATGTGCTAGTATGCATTGCCCTTCCATGTGCTCCTTGCTGTGAAGGCCAGTTATAGGTGGGGACAGTGGCCAGTTGTTTGTTACTGAAGCCTTATTATAGGCTTACCTGTAGGTAAAAAACACAAAGCGGACTTTACTATCACTTTAAGATGGCCTGCAGGCCAAAAGAAAACAAAAATAACCAATTCCTCAATCTTATGCTATACAGTGCATATGAACCAATCTCCTGCTATAGAAATAAGAACAAACACAGCGCTGGCAGTACCCCCCACAGTGTGGTGTGATCTGTGCTGAAAAAATAAATATGCTGTGTTACAAGCCCAATAAGGTGCAAAATAAGATCTATAAATTGTGCTAAATCACATATCACAGAAATTCATATATACTAAAATCCTCTAATAAAAATCTATAATCAATTCCTAAAGTGCTGAAAAAGCAGTTCATTTGTGCTTCAAATTATTCCGTAGATACATTGTTATAGTATCCCAATAAAAGTTAATAGAGAGCCAAATCCCAGAAAGTGCACAGTGCTTCAATCATAAGTAGACAAGTGCTTAAGTGCTGTAAACAATCCAAGCGTGCTTTGTGCCAATCTCCTCCTTTCTCCTCCTACTCACCAGAAATGGATGACCCGCCGCTTTTCAGTCTGGGGTCCAAAAAGCTTTTTTCTGGTGTTTGAGTGTTACCAGGGTGATGGTGCCTTTAAGGCGAAATTACATTCAGGACCAGTGTGGACAAGCCCCTCGGATTAAAATAGTGCAAATATAGTGTGATATTGCTTAAAAAACAGCTTTATTGCGCAAAAGATAAAATAAAACTCACAGGAGATCCAAATATTCAAGGCAGGTGTGTCAATCAATGCAGCTTCGAGCTTCCTCCTTGTCCGGCGCTATGCGTTCCACGGACACCAGAAATTACGTTGCTGGCTGGTTAAAGACCGGATTGAGTCAACGCGTTTCGCCCCACCCACAGGGCGTCATCAAGGACATGTAACCCAGCATATTTATTTTTTCAGCACAGATCACACCACACTGAAGGGGGGGTACAGCAAGTGCTGTGTTTTTCCTATTTCTATCAGCTTTGGGGGTTCTCCTTATCCCTACACATAGCTTCTGCAGTAGATTAGACCCCTTGTGTTATCAATTACATCAGCGCGGGTTGGGTAGTATTTTTCATATACCACATTACACCAAAATCTGCTATGACTATTGTATTTTGGCAGATGACCTCATAAATGCAGGGGTGCAGTGATCTTCTCAAGCAAGTCTAATTATCTTACAGTAAGAACCACTTTTTCTCTTCAATTTGAATTAATGTCTCACCTAGGAACTCCAAATTAAATCTGAATAGAGGCTTCGCAAAGCAAACTAATTCTAGACTGGGTACTGTCTTTGGCTGTTTACACGAACTTAAACGTTTTAAAATACCTGATAAATAATATGTTATACCTTTGCTTACTCATAATTAGTGTCCAATAATATAGCATGCCCTTCTAAATGCTAAACACTCTCCAGTGTACGCGAAGAAAAGTAGAAATGTAAGCAGTGAAAAGTCTTATTTATATACATTTATATGTACATTTATATTTATATACAAGCGTTCATGTTCTAAGATAACGCAAACGTAATGCTGAAGTTTAAACAACGTACAAAGGTACATATACTTTATAACCAGCATCTCTTTAGAGACACGTAACAAAGTACAGGTCTCTGAGGATCAAACAGAACACTAAGCTTTTAGGTTAGAAGAGGCCAAATGGAAACTACAAACAAGACAAGAAAAAAAGCTGTGAAAGGTTGTCTTAATAAATGTTACAAGCATCTATGTGGAAATGTATAGTGTTTTTACAGGTTTATTCTTAAAAGGGAAAGGCGAATCATTTTAACTGTGAAACAGCCGCTGATTACTCAAATACTGCGGAATCAATCAAAACTCAGTTCATGGTTGGCCCTATATGCACCACCTGGCTACACAAATTTCAAATGAAAAATGCAAGTTGCCAGATAAAAATGTGTTGGCTGAACAGTGAATACAACCTATCAGATCACATTTGGGTATTCAAACAGGCGCAGGGGCTGCATGGAAAAACAGCAATTTAAAGAGGAAGTTAACCCAGACTGGGTTTACTTCCTCTACATGCCCCTGTATGGTAGAAGCATACTGGGCTACTATGCATCGCGTAGTAGCCCATTATATGCCACTTACCTGCAAACGAAGCCTGCGATGTCCAGCGCTGTCCCCTGTGCTGGTGGTGTCCCTCTTCATAAAAACATAGAAAAGTGACGGCAGAAAAAGACTGAGTAGTCCATTGAGTCTGCCCCTTTTTATTTATTTATTTTTTTTTTTATATATTTTTTTTTACATTAACCTTGTTGTCGGACTATGGATTTATGTTTATCCCAAGCATGTTTGAAGCCATTTACTGTTGACTGTCTCACAACCTCTGTTGGTAGTTTATTCCAATCATCAATCACCCTTTCAGTAAAATAATACTTTCTAAGATTAGTTTTGAACTTCCCCCCAGTTAGGTTGAGGTCATGTCCCCGTGTTCTTGATTTTGGTTTCATATTGAAAAGACTGCCCTCCTGAACCTTATTCACCCCCTTGATGTATTTAAAGGTTTCAATCATGTCTCCCCTCTCCCTTCTTTCCTCCAGACTGTACATATTAAGTTCCTGAAGTCGCTCTTGATATGTTTTATCCCCCAGACCTTTCACCATTTTTGTTACCCGTCTCTGAACTCATTCTATTTTATCAATATCTTTTTGTAAGTGTGGTCTCCAGAACTGGACACAGTATTCTAAGTGAGGTCTCACTAAAGATCTATATAGAGGAATCAGAACTTCCTTCCTCCTGCTGGTGACCCCTCTACTGATACATCCCAAAATTCTATTTGCTTTTCCCACTGCCTGGCCACACAGTTTGCTCATTTTGCAATCATCTGAAATAAGCACCCCCAAATCTTTTACTTCGGTAGTGCTGGCTAACACTGTGCCCCCAATGCTGTACTCTCTAAGCGGATTATTTTTCCCTAGATGCATTATTTTACATTTAGAAATATTGAACTGCAGTCTCCACTGCTTTTACCAATCTTCCAGCAATGCCAAATCATGTTCCATGTTACAGACACCTCCAGAGATATCAACCCTATTACACACCTTTGTATCATCAGCAAAGAGACATATATTGCCCAGCAAACCTTTAGTTATATCACTTACATATAGGTTGAATAGCACAGGACCCAATACAGAGCCTTGTGGTACCCCACTAGTGACTGGTCTCTGTTCTGAGTGAACCCCATTTACAACCACACTCTGGGATCTATCCTTTAGCCAACTGCATATCCACTGAACCACCCAAGGGTTAAGTCCCAGCTTGTACAACTTTTGTATCAGATCATTATGTGGAACTGTATCAAATGCCTTGCTGAAATCAAGATACGCTATGTCCACAGCACCACCCTGGTCCAAAACACTGGTAATATAGTCAAAGAATTCAATCAGATTTGTCTGGCACGATCTGCCCTCAGTAAAGCCATGTTGCTTTGGGTCAAGCTAGCTGTGTATTTTTAGGTGATCAATGATCCTTCTTTTGAGAAATGATTCCATTACCTTGACTATAATTGATGTTAAACTCACTGGCCTGTAATTGCCAGCTTCTACTTTGCTGCCCTTCTTGTGGATAAGTACAATATTAGCTATCCGCCAGTCATGGGGAACTTCTCCTGTTAGAAGAGATTTATTTAAAAGATTTGTTAATGGTCCAACAACTATATCGCAAAGTTCTCTTAGAACTCTGGGATGAATACCATCAGGGCCCATTGCTTTATTAAGCTTTAACCGAGCCAGTTCCTCTGCTACCTCTGTCTCCAGAAATCCTAGAAATGAACCATCATTACTAGAACCAATATGATTCCCTAACTTGTTATCATTAGTGAAGTTTGTTTCTGAGAAGACTGAACAAAAGTAATTGTTTAAATTGTTTGCTACATCCTGGTCTCCCTCAACATATGTCTTGTGCCCAGTTTTCATTTTGGTGATCCCATTGTATTTTTTCCTTCTATCACTAATGTACCTAAAAAAGGTTTTATCTCCTTCCTTAATAGACTTAGCAATTTCCTCCTCTTTCTGTGCTTTTGCAGCACCGATAACGTGTTTGGCCTCCTTTTGTCTATTTTTATACTCCTCTCTGTCAGCTGCACCTCCTGTTTCCTTGAATCTTCTATATGCCATTTTTTTCCCTTTACTATCCTACTTACCTCTTTGGTGAACCATATTGGTTTTTTCTTCCATTTATTCTTACTAACTTGCCTGACATATAATCTAGTTGCCTCCAAGATGGTAGACTTTAATAGTGCCCACTGATTACTTACTCCTGTCATTTTGCTCCAACCTTTCAGTTCATTTTTTAGAAATTTCCCCATTTCAGCAAAATTT
>BLSH010102277.1:300593-320798 GCA_018402905.1 Glandirana rugosa
ATGTTTTGTCAACGCGAGTAATTTCACTTTTATTTTTAATTAGTTATCACTTATCACTATAGGTCTTTCATAGTTATTTAGTATATACACCACAGGTTTTTCAGAGAATTATCATCTTTTACACTTCTTTATGCATTTTTCGGTCACAAGGAGGAGGTCACATTTGACTTAGTCGTTAACAAGTAGTTTGTCTTAGGTGGGTCTTTACACGTCTGGTTGTGGCTATCACATGTGCGCACATAATTGTGTGTCTCCATGAGAATGGTCTCACTCACCTAGACAATAGCGATTGTCTATCTGCTTGCGTTTCTTGATCTGTTAGCGATAACAGATCCACTCACTCTGGTAAGAGTACCTCTGTGTGTTAATACACGCGTGTACACTATCGGTGTTGGTCTGCACATTTCTGGGTGGATTCTGTTTGATGAACAATTGCTGATTCAGTTTACACTGGAGGAGGAACACTGGCTTTTTACGTATTTCTTCACATTTTCTACTATTAAGAGACTTTTTGGACACCACATATATGATTTATTGATACTTTCTGGATATCACTATTCACTATTGATTAATTTTTATTTTCACTTTAATGAGCGCAACTGTTTTGTATTGTATTTTGAGTTAGTGATGTTATCGCACTAGTTGTTGCTGCTGTTATTTTTCATCCTAGCGCAATACTGTTCCATTTTTTTTACTTCTCCGAAATCAAGGCTAAATCTGTTTTGGCCGACCCTCCTCGTACAGACTTTAATACCATATTTGGCAGTGCTGCACCAATCTTCTGAACATTACAGGCAGTCATTGAGTCTTAATCTGCACATACCCTGCCCAGAAAAAAACATTTTATAGTAAAAAAAGAGTTACCATTGTGCTTTCCTCTTTTCCGTTGACAATACCCCTGATGAAGGGCCTTGTTGGACCCAAAACGTGAACGTTAGGCACCGAATTCCACCTTTGGACAACGGAATCTGACATATCTTGAAACTTTGTATTACAACTCAAGTGGAGGCACTTCGTTTGGACTGTATGGTTGTTCTCTGATATTTTTACTATTCCTATTTTCTACAGTAAAATATGGACACATTGTGTTTTGCACCTGTCCCTCAGATGAGTGACATGTTTTTATACAAAAGCATTTAATAAATTGTTATATTTTATGGATAGTTTGGTGTTGTTGCCTATTACAGTCCCACCCAGAGGGTATTCTGTTCTTGATTATACAACAACCGCATGCAGGTCCGTAGGGAGGCCCATCTGCCGGACAACAGTAGATGAAATGCGGCAAGCAACTGCTGGAGTTTGTCCCGATATAGAAACTCTCTGGTCAGAACTGGAGCCCGGGTCAGGCCCAGATAATGCTATGTTCTGGAATGAGCCAGAGCAGACTTCAGGTATTATAGAAGCCAGCTGGAATCTGTCAAGGTCTGTATATGAGCTACGTCGGCTCTCAGGGCAGTCGAGGACTCTGCTTGCAGACGATCATCCAGGTAGCCCAGGACCGCAAACCCCTGCTGACATAACCAGAGGAGTGACGACAAGACCAAGGGGCAACACCAAAAGCTGGTAATGCTTTTCTCCAACAGCAAAAACGGAGGGAGTGCTGGGGTCAGGTACATAGTGGAATGTGCAAGCAGGCATTTGTGATGTTGAATAAAAACCAGAAATTCTCCATGAGGGAGGGACGCCATTGTGGTGCGGGTCAACTCAATTCCGAACTACTGCACCCACAAAAGCAGGTCAGAGCCATGAGGTCCAGAATTTAATGCACCATGCCCTCAATCTTTTGGAGTGTGAACAGGATTTAATAAAACCACTGAAAAACATTCCGACAGGAACCGGGACAAGCACACCCTGAAGAACTAGGGCTTGTACAGCTCCACAAGGAGAACAGCCAACAGTCCGTTGACAGACGCACAATGGGAGGAAAAAAACACATTTGGGGAACAGGGCCGTAACACTATCTTAATAAACAAAAGGCTGCGCTAGGTGTATCATATAAATCCCATAGAATGCAGATTTAAAATTAGAAACAAGTAGTTATAGGCAGGGTGGGGAGGGCGTGCTGACGTCACCGCTGATGTTCTGAATTGTAAACGCCGGCCGGCTTATGCGTTGTCTCTAGTTTCCTGTGTAAGAATGATTTTATCTTTTATATTAAACATTTGGATGTACCTCAGTATGAGAGCCTTTTTTTTTTTACGAGGCACGGTGACTGTAATCACCACGGGGTTGAGACTTCAAGAGTGCTTCCAAGGAGGAGGTTTGGAGGAGCTGAACTATTCACCCCTGTTGGGGGATATCCACAAGTTGCCTGGTCTATTAAGTTCTGGTAAACCTCCCTAGTGTTGGTGGTGGATCACACTCAGCATACTATGCCCTTTGGGTGTCACTGTATTTCTGCGTGGTGAACATTTAAGGACTATCCGGTACCTTATTAATATAGACTGTGATCTGAAGTGGTTCCACACACAGGCTGCAATTTGCTTAAACTGTTGTTATTATTAACATCCGTACCTATAACGACTTTCTAATTTTAAATCTGCATTCTATGGGATTTATATGATACACACACCTAGTGCAGCCTTTTGTTTATTGTGTTATATAGTATAGTATGGCTGCAGCTCCCTCACAAGAGTTTAGCACGGTATTCCTATTTAATTGAGTAACACTATCTTGTAACCAGACAAGATCAAGATGTAACCCACTGCAGACATGGGTGAGGGCACACCTTCAAGCTGAAGGGGCCTTGTCCCGCTCCCGGCTTAGCAGACCAGGTCTGTTCGTAACCTACCGAGGAGGGTTTGAAAGGTTCCGAACCCCTGTCAGTGGACCCTGAAGTACAAAAAAACAGTGTGCTGTGAGAGGAGGACTGCGTCTGCAACGAGGCTCCTTTCCTTCTCAGACCTTATTAATATAGACTGTGATCTGAAGTGGTTCCACACACAAGCTGCAATTTGCTTAAACTGTTGTTATTATTAACATCCGTACCTATAACGACTTTCTAATTTTAAATCTGCATTCTATGGGATTTATATGATACACACACCTAGTGCAGCCTTTTGTTCATTGTGTTATATAGTATAGTATGGCTGCAGCTCCCTCACAAGAGTTTAGCACGGTATTCCTATTTAATTGAGTAACACTATCTTGTAATCAGACAAGATCAAGATGTAACCCACTGCAGACATGGGTGAGGGCACTCCTTCAAGCTGAAGGGGCCTTGTCCCGCTCCCGGCTTAGCAGACCAGGTCTGTTCGTAACCTACCGAGGAGGGTTTGAAAGGTTCCGAACCCCTGTCAGTGGACCCTGAAGTATAAAAAAACAGTGTGCTGTGAGAGGAGGACTGCGTCTGCAACGAGGCTCCTTTCCTTCTCAGACTGGAAGAGATGTACCTTCCTCCCTCGTGAGACACATAAATGATGTCATCCAGGATAGCCCCAAAGCGACAATGGCCTTTAAAAACCTAGTCCGCTGACCAACATTTAGGCCACAATACATGTCTAAGCACCACTGTAGAAACCGAGAGCTCAGCAACCAGGGGAACTGCATCCAAGAGGCACAGCAGACCAACCACACGGTCCTTAGATCAACAGGTCCGCCATTTCAGCAAAGGCAGGGGGATTCATCTCCCCCTCCATGTATGTCTGCCGGGTCTGTAAAATCCGGAGACTCCTCTACCGGAATCATGATTGTCTTGTGCAACCAAGAGACTGGGGAATCCACGACTGGTGGAACAGTCCACTTCTTACGGAGGGAGCCCCCAAAGGGGTATCCCACCACAAGCTTCTTTGGAAGCACAAAGGGGCGCTGTGGGCACTCCCATTCTTCATGGGCAAATTGTGCCAAAGAGGAGGGAGAAGGGAACGCTTTCGCCGTGCCAGACGGCTCCAGGGTGCCATAGGGAACCGGCCCTCTGCCGCAGCTGCATCCCCATATGTAAATGTTTCCGCACAGATGTACTAAGCGCGACACCCAGAGCCTTCTCGTACGCCACTACAGCTGTGGAGGAATCATCCTCACTACCTGACCGGACAGGAAGCGTGGCCACCAACACGTAAGGTGGGCCACGACTGTGGCAACAGGGACCTCACACAGGGGGACCTAGGTTCCGCACAGGGCACGCCACTAAGGCCCCCACACAGGGGGGCACAGACCGAGGCCCTTCACTGGGGCTGCCAACCAAGGGCCCGCACAGGGGGCACGGGCCGAGGCCCCTCACAGGGGGCACGGGCCGAGGCCCCTCACAGGGGGCACGGGCCGAGGCCCCTCACAGGGGGCACGGGCCGAGGCCCCTCACAGGGGGCACGGGCCGAGGCCCCTCACAGGGGGCACAAGCCGAGGCCCCTCACAGGGGGCGCCGACCAAGGCCCTGCGCACAGGGCATGCCCATCGAGGCTCAGCACAGGGGACGGCCTATCGAGATCCCGCAAAGGGGACGCCACTGAGGCCGCTCACAGGGAGCACTGGCTGATGCCCCGCATGGGGACGCCACTAAGGCCCCTCACAGGGGGCACAGGCTGAGGCTCCTCACAGGAGGCTCAGGCTGAGCCCCTCACAGGGGGCGCCGACCAATGTCCCACACAGGGGAAGCCGACCAGGGCCCCGCACGTGGGACACCTACTGAGGGCCCACCTAAAGGACCCCCCAAAAGGGGGTCACCCTCAGATCCCCCATAGCCTCTAGTAGGAGGTGGCCTTGAGGCCTAGTAGGCCACAAGTTGCGCCTACTAGGCCCGGGCCTAAATTTGCGGCACCATGTGCGCGGCCCGAGAGTAGACTGGACCGATCCGAGCCGCGGAACGGAGGGCGGACTGCCTGAAGCAGAAAGCCCCCGGTCGGTAGGCCGCAAAGCCGTGGCCTAAATTCCTGGAGGGCCGCTGCAGAAAGCCCCATTGTGGCCATTGGGTCAACCGCCCCCAGGACCAATCAGGGCAGCAGGTAGACCCAAAGAGTACCCCATCCCCAGTAACAACCCAAGGGTGCGAGGGGGGGTGGGACAGTGTGTCCAAAAGGCACCTAGGCCAGAAGCTTGGGCCTCACCAGGAAGGGGGGGGACTGAGGGACCGACCATCCCAGGGAGTACCTGCAACCCACATCCCGTCCAGGGAAGGAGAGGTTGGGGCCCCCTTCTCACCGCTCCGGCGAAGCATGCTCCCAGATAGATACACGGATCTGGAATTCACAGCCATTGTCAAGTGCCTGCAGACATTTGATATAGTCACTTTTCCATGACTAAGCTCCGTAGGTGGAGTGAAACGTGTTGGAGGTGTGGCCTGGTTGAAGCCCATGCTGAGGCAGTCATACACTTTTCTACAAGGTTTTGCAGACATGTGCAACTTTCAGGACTTTTCCCTTTTCCATTAGGTGTCTAGAGCTGGGACGAAGTCTGTCCTTGTCTGCACTCTAAGTGGTTGCTACATAAGAGGACACAGTGGAGCCTTGAGCTGCACCTGTCAATTTAGTTTGGGTCACAGGCTCCAAAAGGTGAACATAGCCTTTAGAGCTGAATTTCAGTCACTTTGATAAAAGTGCAGGCATAACACGAGTTAAGTTGAACAAGGAAACTCTTGGGTTTATGAATATTATTTACACCTGACAGGTTTATAGCTCTCCCAGGAGGTCTGAGAGGAGAGATGCATACAAAAAGCAGCTATGCCCATGCTTCTCTGCTGCCCATTCACAGAAGCCTTTGTATTTTGTAAATGAGTTTACATAATAAAAAGGTTTCTGTGATTGAGCAATGAGGAAAGTGGCAGATATAGCAGCTGCATCAACCTTGCACTTGAAGGAGCTGATACCAGAGAATCCAGCATTGAAACTGTCAGAGGTAAACTAAAGGGATAAGCTCCAGGAGGTGCCATTCACCTGGCTGGACTAAACTCATAGTATGCCTGCACTTTTATCAAAGTTGCTGAATTCTTTGAATTCAGCTTCAAAGCTTCCCAATATTGTGCTACTTTAACCAAAATACACTCTTTTCTGTAATATTTTAATTGCCAAATAGATCTACAGCCCATTTAAATTGCTGTTGACCTGCCATTTTCTAGCGGTTGCAAAAATTCTGTTTCACCTCAAGCAATGTCTATTTCATTAAAATACTTATTTTTTAAAGGAAATAACCAGAGCTCAAACACATGTAAACACTTTTCCTTAATTAAATATTTTGCATTTTGGCAGGCTTCAGAAATGGACAGCATGTCAATTTCCTTTCATATAATTAAAGGCAAAACAAATTACTGTAGATGTAGTCAGCACAAGAATTTTATTGCTGATAACTGTTATTTTCTATCACGCAAGGGTTTGCCAGGAGATTACTTAATTGCACACATTTCCCTAACATGCTCTGCACACATTCAGAGGCAGCACAGGATTATTTAGCACGTGATCAACTTTGTCAAAGCACTTTCAATTTTAAAGCCTTATTGACAAGCACATGCAAATGAGAATTTCTTATAAGAAGCAGCTTTACAAGTTTTCAGTAATTCTACGCAAGTTTAAGCAAAATGCAAATAGGCAACATATAATCCAAAAGTTCAGAAACTGTGCATTGCTTATTTATAATGGAAGTTATTTTTTGATAGTAATATTTTAAATCAATATTTGCAAGCAATATGAACAGGCAATTCAGATTTAACTAAAAGATGAAATTAAGTCTTGAGGGGCCTACCTTACCCTTAGACTAATGACCACAAATTTTTGAATTTTAAACCCTGGGGAACTTATCTTTTGTGACAGAGCAGAGAATCATCAGGTTGACAAAAATCTATTGCATTTTGCTGCTTTCCTGCTTTGAGCACCGAACGCTCTCATTTCCCCATTTGTAATGGTTGTTATTGAAATATTAAAACCATCCTTTGGTCTATTTCACTAGATGAAACCAGTCACTCTGACTGTAGTCAAGTTGTACATCTCAATAAAAATGTATAAATCATAATCTTGGTCACAGCATACTAATACCCGCTTCTCCTTAAAGCAGCATTAAACCCAAAAGCAAACATTACATTGCAGTTACCAAATTTGAGATGTCTGCATTCGTTTTCTTTTTTTGTGCTTTCGTTCTTCTATTTTCATCTGGCGGTCCAGCCAGACTGTTGTTTTTAAAAAATACAAGCTCTCTTCCAGATGTATCAGTTTACAGGGATGAGATACATTAACCACTTCCCCCTAGGTGGACGTCATATGACGTCCTGGACTTTGAGTGGGGATATCTGAATGATGCCTGCAGCTACAGGCATCATCAAAATATCATCTTTTCTGGCCAGTAATTCTGTGCAACATAAGAACAATCATAGCGGCAGTTCAGCCGCTTGATCATTCTTACAGGCAATGAGAGAGAAGACACCCCCCCCCCCTCGCCGATGCTTCTCCGAGCTCGCCCATACAATCGGTGAGCCGGAGAACAAATCGGTCGCTGCTGAAAGTTGATCAGAGATGATGTTATGTGTTTTGCTGTTCGTATTTTGTTGTTTTAAGGAAAATTACATAATTCTTTTAGTTTAACCTATGTGTTTCTTCCTAAGCAAGGCATGATAGATTGATTGCAGTATATTCTTTAGGCCTTCCTACTACTTAATAAATTTTGTTGTTTTGTTAAAGCTTTCACTTATGGTCCATGAAATTTAAACCAAATCGTATATGAAGAGTTATTAAATCTCAAATATAACTTACGGGTAACAAAGTCGAAGGAATCGAGGACTTCAGCCCAAGAATTTAAGTCAGCATCTTTTTGAGCTGCATATCTTCTTGTTTGTCACTGAAGGTTGATGTAAGCCATTTCCATAGCATATCAGTAAGCAGCAGTATTCTATGTGAGTTACAGCAGTTTTGTATTGATAGATCGGTCTGTTTGTCTGGCATGCTATGTATGTGATTCTCATAGTGGAATAAATACAGATTAAAAAACACTTATACCATATTTGCTGGTTCCGGTGTGAGCTTTATTTGCTGCAGCTTGGATTGGTGCTGGGAACTGGAGAGGAGAGCACTGTAGATTGATGCATAGGCTATACTGGATGACACCTAGCTATGATGACATGCTAAGTTTGCTTCACATTTTGTAGCACATTTTCTGGTGAGTGTTCATTCCATGAGGTGGTGGCTGGTGCATCTTTACATTGGAAAGAGTCTGGCAACAATCTGAGTTGTTGGTGGAGGAATTATAATGCATGTGTTTTTTGTACTATACAATCCTTTTTTTGCACTTTATCAGCACTTAATGCACTTTTATACACATTTACTTTATTTTTATTGTGATATTATCCTGTACTTTAGGATAGATGTATTTATATCTGTCTAGAAAACAAGTTGATCACCTAAGGACACTAGCAAAACAAAAAATGGAGTTTCATGGAGTGGGAAGAGTTATATGGTATGCTCTAGAGGTAGTCCTACCAAATTTATTCTTTGATATTGTCCAGTCACCAGATGGTAGCAGTGTATAACCCACGATCTGTGCTGTATGATGAAGATAGACTTGCATAGTTATTTACAGTCAGGTCCATAAATATTGGGACATCAACACAATTCTAATCTTTTTGGCTCTATACACCACCACAATGGATTTGAAATGAAATGAACAAGATCTGCTTTAACTGCAGACTTTTATTTACATCCAAATCAGGTGAACGGTGTAGGAATTACAACAGTTTGTATATGTGCCTCAGACTTTTTAAGGGAACAAAAGTAATGGGACAGATTAACAATCATAGATCAAACTTTCACTTAATACTTGGTTGCAAATCCTTTGCAGTCAATTACAGCCTGAAGTCTGGAATGCATAGACATCACCGGAAGCTGGGTTTTATCCGTGGTGATGCTCTGCCAGGCCTCTACTGCAACTGTCTTCGGTTCCTGCTTGTTCTTGGGGCATTTTCCCTTCAGTTTTGGATTCAGGTCAGGTGATTGACATGGCCATTGTATAACATTCCACTTCTTTCCCTTAAAAAACTCTTTGGTTGCTTTCACAGTATGCTTCGGGTCATTGTATATATGCACTGTTAAGCGCCGTCCAATGAGTTCTGAAGCATTTCGCTTAATATGAGCAGATATTGCCCGAAACACTTCAGAATTCATCCTGCTGCTTTTGTCAGTAGTCACATCATCAATAAATACAAGAGAACCAGTTCCATTGGCAGCCATACATGCCCACGCCATGACACTACCACGCTTCACTGATGAGGTGGTATGCTTTGGATCATGAGCAGTTTCTTTCCTTCTCAATACTCTTCTCTTCCCATCACTCTGGTACAAGTTGATCTTGGTCTCGTCTGTCCATAGGATGTTGTTCCAGAACTGTGAAGGCTTTTTTAGATGTTGTTTGGCAAACTTTAATCTGGCCTTCCTGTTTTTGAGGCTCACCAATGGTTTACATCTTGTGGTGAACTCTCTGTATTCACTCTGGTGAAGTCTTCTCTTGATTGTTGACTTGGACACACATACACCCACCTCCTGGAGAGTGTTCTTGATCTGGCCAACTGTTGAAGGGTGTTTTCTTCACCAGGGAAAGAATTCTTTGATCCTCCACCACTGTTATTTTTCCGGGGTCTTCCAGTTCTTTTGGAGTTGCTGAGCTCACCGATGCGCTCTTTCTTTTTAAGGATGTTCCAAACAGTTGATTTGGCCACACCTAATGTTTTTGCTATCTCTCTGATGGGTTTTTGTTTTTTAAGCCTAATGATGGCTTGCTTCACTGATAGTGACAGCTCTTTGTATCTCATATTGAGAGTTGACAGCAACAGATTCCAAATGCAAATAGCACACTTGAAATTAACTCTGGACCTTTTATCTGCTCCTTGTAAATGGGATAATGAGGGGATAACACACACCTGGCCATGGAGCAGCTGAGCAGCCAACTGTCCCATTACTTATGATCCCTTAAAAAGTGGGAGGCACATATACAAACTGTTGTAATTTGTACACCGTTCACCTGATTTGGATGTCAACACCCTCAAATTAAAGCTCAAAGTCTGCAGTTAATGCACATCTTGTTTGTTTCATTTCAAATCCATTGTGGTGTTGTATAGAGCCAAAAAGATTAGAATTGTGTTGATGTCCCAATATTTATGGACCTGACTGCAGTTAGTGAGGTTGAAAAAAGTTCATCAAGTTCAACCTTTGTGTGTGCTTTTATGTCAGTATTACATTGTATATTCCTCAATGTTGTGATCCCTTAGGTGCCCATATAATAGTTTTTGAAATTAGCTATGCTCCTAGCTGAAAGCACAGTTTGTGGAAGAGAATTCCACATCCTCACTGCTCTTACCGTAAAGAACACTCTACGCAGTAAGGTTAAACCGCCTTTCTTCTAGTTTTAATGAATGGCCGCGTGTCTTTGTGTGCTCCCTTGCGCAGAATAGTTTTGTCCCTATTGTGTGGTCACCAGTACAATATTTGTACATTGAAATTATATCCCCTCTCAAGCGTCTCTTCACCAGAGAAGTTCAGTGCTTGTACTCTTTCCTCATAACTAAGGTCCTCCAGTCCCTAATTAGCTTTGTTGCCCTTCTCTGAAATCTTTCTAGGGCCAGGACATCCTTCCTAAGGACTGGTGCCCAGAACTGGACGGCATACTCCAGGTGTGGCCTCACCAGAGACTTATAGAGGGGGAGAATTATTGATTTATCCCTGCAGTTTATCCCCTTTTATATGCATGCCAATATTTTGTTGGCTTTGCTTGCCACAGCTTGGCATTGCATGCCATTGCTGAGCCTGTCCTCTACTAGGACCCCTAGGTCCTTTTCCATCTTAGATTCCACCAGAGGCTCTCCCCCTAGTGAGTAGTTTGCGTTCATATTTTTGGTAACCAAATGCATTATTTTACATTTTTCTACATTAAACCTCATTTGCCACTTATCTGCCCACCCAATTAATTTGTTCAGATCTTCTTGCAAGTTTCCACATCCTGTGGAGAAATTATTGCCCTGCTTAGCTTGGTATAATCTGAAAATATTGAGATTGCGCTATTAACCCCATCCTCCAGATCATTTATGAATAAATTGAAAAGGATTGGTCCCAGGACAGATCCCTGGGGAACTCCACTGTTCACACCAGATCATTCCGAGTACTCCCTGTTTATCCCCACCCTCTGGACTCGCCCATGTAACCAGTTTTGAATCCATGTATTCAACCTTTTATTCATGCCAACAGACCTTAGTTTGTACATTAAGCTTTTATGGGGAACTGTATCAAATGCTTTTGCAAAATCTAGATACAGGTGTACAGGCCTTCCTTTATCAAGATGGCAGCTCACCTCCTCATAGAAGGTTAATAAATTGGTTTGGCATAAGCGATTCTTCATGAAATTGTATATAATCCCTTATTATTCCCTCCAAAAGCTTGCATATTATTGATGTTAAGCGAACTGGCCTAGTTCCCAGGGATATACCTTGGTCCTTTTATATATATTGGTGCTACATATGCTTTTTTTCAATCAGCTGGTACCATACTAGTCAGTAGACTGCTCTTAAAAATTAGGCCCAATTGTTTGGAAATTTCTTGACAGAGTTCCTTAAGGACCCTCGGGTGTAAGCCATCTGCTCCCAGTGACTTATTAACGTTAAGATTTTCAAGTATATTTCTAATTTTATCCTCGGTTAGCCATGAGGGTGCTTCATGTGACATATTGTGAGGACCAACATTGTAGTTTTGGATACTTGGGTCCCCCCGTTTCTTTCCTGAATACTAAGAAAAAAAATATGTTTAACACCTTTGCCATCTCTCCATCCTTTGTAACCAGGTTCCCTTCATCATTCTTTATGGGGTCAATATAATCTGACCGCCCTCTTACTATTTATATACTTAAAGAATTTCTTGGGATTCTTTTTACTCTCCTCAGCTATGTGCCTTACATGTTCTATCTTAGCCGTCCTGGCTGTACCCTTACATTCCTTATTGTATACCTTATAAAGATGGAATGCTGACAGAGACCCCTCAGTCTTGTATATTTTGAAGGGCTTCTCCTTTGCTGTTATATGTGCGTTAGAGTTAAGCCACCCTAGTCTTTTTATTAGCTCTTTTAAATGTAATTCCCATTGGGATACACTGGCTAATACCTTTGTTTAGTGTATCCTTGAAGCACTCCCATTTTTCCTCCACGTTCATTGTTCCTAGAATTTTATCCCAACTAACATCTTCCATCAAGGAGTGTAGTTTATGGAAGTTAACTCTCTTAAAATTCAGTGTCTTTGTATTCCCCTTGTTTCCTATTTGCGTGATTTACACTGAAACAAATTGACCAGTCATCGCCATTTCCTAGAGTGTCCCTTACTTCCAAAACTGTGATCAGGTCTGTTTTGTTAGTAATCCGAAGGTCTAACAATGCTTTTTTTCTCGTTGGTGCATTTACCATCTGACCCATGAAATTGTCCTGCAGGACATTTAGGAAATGGCGAGCCTTAGCTGAGTGTGCAGTACCTTCCGCCCAGTCTATATCTGGAGAATTAAAATTCACCATTACAATTACACTTCCCATCTTTGCCACGATTCCAAACTGTGATAGGAGGTCCGCCTCCCCCTCTTCCCTCTGGTTAGGGGGCCTGTAGCATATTCCTAGTATTACATTCCCCTTGGTAACTTCCCTTTGCAGCTCTACCCATAAGGATTCAACCTCCTCCCTTGATCCACTAGTAATGTCATCCCTCACATTTACTTGTACGTCATTTTTTATATACAAGCATACCCCTCCCCCTTTTTTGCCCTCCCTATCCCTGCGATATAGGGAATACCCCTGAATGGTAGCCAGCCAATCATGAGAGCTGTTAAACCAAGTCTGAAATTCCCACAAAATCTAACTACTATTCGTACAATAGCAGCTCTAGTTCTCCCATCTTGTCCGCCAGACTCCTGGCATTAGTGAACAAGCCACGTAGTTTTGTCCGGTTGCCTACTGATTTTTTGTTGGGTACTCCTCGGTTGCATATAGGGCTTGTTACTCTACTTACCTCGGGTTTTTCATTTGGCCTACCACTGCTGCCCCCAATACTGCCCTTTGAACTATGTTCCACTCTAACTATTTCTAAGTCTGGACCCTCCCCCTGTTGCCTAGTTTAAAAGCCCCTCTAGCTTGTCAGCCATCCTCATTGCTTCCCCATTTAGGTGCACTCCGTCCCTTCTAAAGATCTCGTAACCGATAGAGAAATTGGCCCAGTTCTCCAGGAACCCGAAACCCTCCATTCTACACCAGCTCCTCAGCCACTTGTTAACTTCCCTAATCTCCTGCTGCCTCTATGGTGGTGGTACTCTTTATTGTAGACTTTTCTTTCTGAGAATTTTCCAGCATACTTCTCCCAGTGGAAATTTTAAGAAAGAACAGAGAATTACCCCTTACTTAGTTCAGGGAATGGTTAGAAGCTCGGTGAAGTCCTGTCCTACAAGCAATGGATCCCCTAGACAGAAGTATTCAAAACACAGCAAGAAAAAAACATAAGTTCTAAGACCGTTTCTATAACATCCATAAACAATTCTGACTGTAGTTTTGCTTAACGTGGTTGTAAGGGCCTGACATTTTACCTTAATGGATTCTCTGCATTGAGATAAAAATTTTGTTGACAGTATCGCCCCTCCCCCCTCCTATATTTACCTAAACCTTTACTCGATGAAGTGAGTCTGTAACAGGTCTCCCCAATCTGACAAGCATTGCTAAGGCAGCGGCTCCCACAGCGGTTAGTCAAATCCTGTGATAGAGTGAGGGGCAACTATGGTGGCACACCAAAAAGAAGAGGAGCCAGTAGCACTGGCAGTGGACCTGTGGAGAAGAGGATTAGCCCACTTTGTGCACATAGTAGGGACATATATTATGTTTGTTATTTTCTCACCAATGGATCTTCTGTTGTCAATCAAATATTGTGAGGGGGTGGGGCTAAGCCAAAATGTTTAAGGATGCACACAGCCTGACTCGGGAGTTAGTCAACATATGCGTGATACCCCCCATAGAAAGCAGCATTCTATGGAAACACATGGGGTGAAGTGGAACCAAGAGCATTGGTGGGGACCCAGAAGAGGAGTTTCACAGAGCAGGCAAATAAAACAATTAAAAAAAAATAAAGGTTTTAGCCTTTACAACCACTTTAGACCTAGACGAGAGCTTGCTTGACAACATAAAAGACTGGGGAAAATGTACAGCCATTTGGTAGGTAGGCTAGTCAGTTTAACTGCTAAGCGTTAATTTCTGACTGAGTACTTTGAACAATTGTAAAAAATACTTCACCTATTTGGTACAAAAAAAGGCAATAGCATAGAACAGCTTTGTGGTTATCAGAAACAGAACTGCACACCATCTGTCATGAATACTAGATTTACAGGCATCATTTCTCAAAACATGCTGATCTACTGATGGCAATGATGGAGAACGACAGACGCATAACTACTGAAGCAGTTCTATCAAGAAAATGACAAATGATCTGGTTACAAAGTGTTTTGCCTCCAAATCAGTGGTGCACTTGATGTTAATACAACATGTACTTTGTCAGAAACAGTAAACAGAAACGTACTAAGAAAATCCATTTTACTTTTGAAAACAAAGTGCTAGTTAGAACAGAGGCAGAAAAGGAGCGGACTTTAGCCAAAAACATACAACGAGGACTACACATTAAGCACTATAAGGAAGTCCGAGTGAAGAAATTTATGAATTTAAAGCAACCGCAAGTTAATAAACAGAAAATACTATACAAACTTAACTTTTCCCTTACATTTCCCATCATGTAAGGCAAGTTAGTAAAAGTTTTACTGCACATTATAAACTACCATAGGTAAAAATCATCAATTTACCAATTAATTTCTTTACCAGAATTTATTTAGGTATACCTGAAGCTCCACAAATTCATAGTAAAACCTGTTACTACAAATGATCATAAAGAAGGAAGTTGCAACATTCTAGGGGGTTTCACCAGTAGCATACAAATTATAGCCAACAAAAGAAGCTCCTGCTTCCTCAAAAGATATGGTACACATTTACAATTAATAGCTATACACTCAAAAGCCTTGTACACACGGGACGACGATCGTGCAAATCGTATGTTGCATAATGTAAATAGCATACTGACGTGCACCCGGCGGTCGTACATACAACTTGCGGCCGGGCGAACGTGATGACGCGAACGAGCGTATAAAGAGGAAGTGCTGGTATCGTAGCGTCACCTTTTGGGCTCCTTCATCTAATTTCGTGTTAGTTGAAGTGGACTTGGCGCATGCGTGTTTAGCACAATACAACTTGTACCCAACTGCTCTACACACGATACAACGGTCGTATGCGAGCTTGTTGGTACGACCAAGTTTTGTAGTCTGCTCATACAACTCCCATGTACGACCGTCGTATGTTCGACTGTTGAAAGCGCGCACACAAATGATCAATTTCGCATACAATGGTGGTGAGTACGACTTGTTGGATGCGATCGTCGTCCCGTGTGTACGAGGCAATACTTGCACACACAACACAGACTGATCAGCCATTACTGGTGTCCTAAGGTGATGGACCTCTTCCTTGTTAAGGAGAAATCCCTCTTAGCCCAATTTATTAATTTGATCTTCAAATTCTTCAATCATCTCATTCACTGCATTTTATTATCACAAATAGAAGCAGTACATCGAAATAGTTCCAACCTCTAAAAAAGTTTGGGAACCGTACACAGACACCATGTCACGGGGACGACCTGCAATATTGCTTTCAACACTGGATCCTGCACGGGGACTCAACCTGGCACTTGCAACGTGTGTAGCCAGCAGCAGGGTGCTATACATGTCTAGGGCCATGATTCATCCCTATGGAATCCAAACCTCGAAGACCCCTTTGGGCAACTGCTGGTCAACTTACAAAGTATAGGGGGGCTCAAATACAGCCCTTTCTCTCCAAAAGGCAGCATATATTTATTATTTTCAAGGCTAGAGAGACTGTCATAGATTAAAGATTTACCCAAGTAAATTTGTCTGAGACTGTTTTACAGAAGTGGTTGGAGACTGAAGTGATACTGTAGGAGCCAGTCAAGAGACTGGATACACTGTACAGGAAACTGCTAGATTACTTTTATAAAAGGCCTCTTTATAAGTCAATGATACTATTACTGACTGTTGGGGCCTGAAGGCCATACCTTCAAACACCGAAGGGCCACATGTGGCACTTGGACAGTGGGTTGGGCAACAGGGCCTTTGGCATATACACCAATCAGGTAGAAAAGGTTAAGTGAATAAAGATTATCTAATTGCAGAAAGTAAACATGTTGTCCCTGTAGCTGATGTGTTGTACGCAGAAAAAATGGGCATCGCAATTTGTTGTGTATGGGGCTGTGTGTCCACAAACCTTTAAGGGTGCCCATGCTGACCCCTGTCCACATCCAAAAGTGCCTACAATGGGCACTTAAGCATTAAAAGTGGAAAAAAGTGGCCTGGTCTCATGAAGCACATCATCATGTGGATAGCCTGGTGTTTCGCTTACCTAGGGAAAAGATGGCTCCAGGGCACAGTATGGGAAGAGGGCAAGCTGGCAAGGACAGTGAAATATTTTGGGAAATGTTCTGCTGGCAATCGTAGGGTCCTGCCATTCATGTGAATGTTACTTTACACATACCACCTATCTAAACATTGCTGCTAACCAAGTAAACCCCTTCATGGAAATGACCCTGACGACAGTGGCCTCTCAGCAGGATAAGATGCACTGCCACACTGATAAAAAGGTTCAAGAATGGTTTGTTGACGTAGCCTCCAAAATTCTACAGATACTGTATCAAACCAATTGAACATCTGTAGGATGTGCTGGAAAAACAAGGAGGCCCCAACTCAAAACTTACAGGACTTAAAAGATCTGCTACTGATGGCTTGGTGAGAGACACCACAGCATACCTTCTGGGGTCTAGTGGCATCCATGTCTCGATGGGTCAGGGCTAATTTGGCAGCAAAATGGGCAGTCTTGGTGGCAAAAGGAGACAAGTGTATAAACATATACTGTATATACCATCTCTGGTAAAGTGCACTCTCCTCCTGAAAATGTGAGTTGCCTACCTATCGATATGTTATGAATTCAGGATTTTTTTTTTTTGTTTTGTTTTTTTTAATGAACACTTGAAATGACACTTAACAAGTGTAGAAGGAATTCCAACACAAACAGGTTTTTATTAAAAAAAAAAAGTGTTGGACAAATGAGACAAGGATTCCCCTGCTGTAATATTGGAAAAAAATGATATTCATGCAGATGGAATGTGAGAACAATATGGCTTTGAAAGGACTTTGATTTGAGGCAGATGACAATTTTCACAGCCAGCCTGCAGGGCTAGATGAATGCATAAGGTCATTACCATCTGACCAGTAGGACTCCTGAAGCTATATAGCTGCCCTCACACCTGGCCAGCATGGGGACTGAAGGGTGATGAACATCCCGTGCGATCATCTGCTAAAAGAAACTCAAAGTTGAGCCTGGGAGAGTAATGAACTTTTGCGACCTGTGGTTCAAGATATCTTCCACAAAGCATCCAGTACACTGGGACCCATTTTGAGGGTGGGTCAAGAAGGGTCGAGAGGTCTTGGTGTGTGTGTGTGTGTGTGTGTGTGTGTGTGTGTGTGTGTGTGTGTGTGTGTGTGTGTGTGTGTGTGTGTGTGTCAGTGAGAATGTGTGTGCGCGATAGACATACCCTTTCCCCTATCAATCTCCCTTCCTATTGTTTTACCCTATTACCTCATCTGTAACTGAAATGTATTTATATCCCTATTGAAAATAAATTGAACCCTTAAAGCGATTGTAAACCGCTGGTGGGAAAAAAAAAAAAAACAATCCTGCAAGGCAATGGCATAATGTGCTAGTATGCATCGCTGGTCCTGGTGACTTATTAATGTTGAGTTTATCAAGCCTATTTCTAATTTTGTCCTCAGCCATGAGGGTTCTTCCTGTGACATGCTATGAAGATTATTATTACAGTCTTGGTTACTCAACACCCCCGTTTCCGTTTCCCTCGTGAAGACTGAGAAGAATAAATTCAATACTTTCGCCATCTCTCCATCATTTGTATCCAGATTCCCTTCCTCATCCCTTATGGGGCCAATATGTTCTGACCTCCCTTTCTTACTATTTATATACTTAAAGAATTTATATTTATTTTTTTTACTCTGCTCCTGCTCATGTTCTACCTTAGCCGCTCTGATTGTACCCTTACATTTCCTATTGCATTCTTTGTATAGTTGGAATGTTGATGATGATCCCTCAGCCTTGAATTTTTTGAAGGCTTTTTCCTTTGCTTTTATATGCAATTTTTGGCTGGAATTAAGAAACCCAGGACTTCTGTTGGCTCTTTTATATTCATTTCCCCTAGGAATGCACTGACCAATACCTTTATTTAATATGTTCTTAAAGCACTCCCATTTTTCCTTTGTGTTCTTTGTTCCTAGGATTTTATCCCATTTAACAAAACTTCTAGCAAACAGCGTAGTTTAGGGAAGTTGCCCCTTTTGAAATTCAGCGTTTTTATATTACCCTTCTGTTTCCAATGTCTGTAATTTATACTAAAACAACTTGACCTATGATCGCTGTTTCCCAAGTTGCCCCGTATTTCCACATCCGCTATCAGGTCCGTTGTTAGTAATCAGTAGGTCTAGTAATGCTTTGTTTCTTGTTGGTGAATTCACCATTTGACCCATGAAATTGTCCTGCAAGACATTTAGGAAATCACAAGCTTTATATGAATGTGATGTTCCTTCTGCCCAGTCTGTATCTGGATAATAAGCCATTTAATAAACGGCCCATAGCCAAATGACGGCTACAGGGCGGTTGCTTAATTTTGGGAGGGCGTCTATTGACGTCCTCCCAGAATCGCGCTTCCCGCGTGCCCCCTTGGGCGCGCACACGGGAACATCCTTGACCGCCAGGTCCAGGGGACCCGGCGCATCACAGATCGCGGTGAATGAGCGCTGTTAGCGGCCTTTGGCCACGTGATCGCTTCGTCAAATGACGGAGCGATCACATGGAAATAAGCAGGCACTTCCGCCGGCTTTTCTCTCTCCTCTCCGCACCGACTGGTGCAGTGTGAGAGGAGAGAGGGGGGAGAGAGGATGTGTGCAGCGCTGTGGGCGATGTGTAATGCCCACAGAGCTGTTAAGTGACAGTGGGAGACAGGCTGCAACCCCCACCATTCTTCCACATGCACCAGCCATCCTTACCCCATCCATGCTCACCCACCCAGCCATCCTCACCCCATCCATGCTCACCCATCCTCACCCCATCCATCCATCCATGCTCACGCATCCAGCCATCCTCACCCAGCCGTGCTCACCCAGCCATGCTCAGTCATCCCCATCCATGCTTATCCATCCCCATCCGTGCTCAGTCATCCCCATCCGTGCTCAGTCATCCCATCCGTGTTCATCCATCCCCATCCACGACTCATTTGTGCCTCATTCATGCTCATCCATACCACATCCAAGCCACTACAGTGCCCATCCATGCCACTATAATGCTCATCCGTGCCACTACACTGCCCATCCGTGCAACTACACTGCCTCACAATAGTGTAAAAGGTAGTCAAATTTGATTTGAAATAATGGTGCTCCCTGCATGTTGGGCCTCTGTATTTTGTCAGGCTGTGTAAAAGTCACACATGTGGTATCGCCATACTCGGAAGGAGTAGCAGAATATATTTTGGGCTGTCATTTTTGCTGGGTACATGCTGTGTGTTAGAAATATTGTATAAATGGACAACTTTGTGTATAAAAAAAAAAAGCGTTTTCATTTTCTTTCCACAATTTCCAAAAACTTGTGGAAAAAATGACATGTTCAAAAGACTCATTATGCCTCCTAGAATATATGTTGGGGTGTTTGCTTTCCAAAATGGGGTCATTTTTTGGGCGTTTCCATTGTCCTGGTGCTCCAGGACCTTCCAAAGTGCAAGAGGTAGTCAAGAAATTACATGTAATTTATGCTCCTAGAACGCTTGATGGTGCTCCCTGTATGTTGGGCCTCTGTATGTGGTCAGGCTGTGTAAAAGTCTCACACATGTGGTATCGCCATACTCAGGAGCAGTAGAATGTGTTTTGGGGTGTAATTTGTGGTTTTCATATGCTGGGTGTGAGAAATAACCTGTTAACATATGACAAATTTGTGAACAAAAAAGAAAATATTAATTTTGCAAAGAATTGTGGGAAAAAATGACAACTTCAAAAAATTCACTATGCCTCTTAATAAAAACCTTGGAATGTCTACTTTCCAAAAAGGGGTCATTTGGGGGGTATTTGTACT
>BLSH010102277.1:332113-346462 GCA_018402905.1 Glandirana rugosa
CTGTGCCCATTGCAATGCCTTGGGTTTGACAAAATAAACAATGGTCATTGAATTAAAACGTATTATATGTCAAGAGAGACTCAAATACATTACGGATCAATTTACCAGGTTTACGTTTATTCAAAGCTTTGGCTCTGATTATTTTCTCCACAACCTGTAACCCTATGGCATGTGGAGTGAAAGAATATAGCGCTTTGATATACAAAGTGAGCAATATGGTGTTTTCAGGAACTAACAAGTCATGCAAAAGGGACAACAGATTTGTTGAATAAACAGAAACCTAGTAAATCTATCATAGATCTTCTTGGGTTTCTTTTGACATATAAGTTTGAGTTCAATGGTCAATATATATATTTTTTTTTTGTCAAGTCCAAGGCATGGTGATGGGCACAAAGTGTACCCCTGTACAAGAGACTAGAAAGGGAAAGTGGCGCTGCCCTATGACCAAATTAAGTGTCACAAACTACCTCTAAAAGTAATCAAAAGGTGCCAAGTGCAATCAATATATATTAATTGTGATAAGTTAATATATTCAAAATAACATTTTGTTATAACCAAACTTGCTCCTAATCAATCCTACTAAATATAAACATAATGTGAAATCAATTAATAAAGTGCAATACCATTCGTGTTCCCCTTTCGCCCCACTCTCACCAGGTGGCGACACCCCTGCAGGGGTAAATCGCATGTACGCCAATCTGTATAGGATCCTGGTATTAGGTGGGCGAGCCTCCTGTTGTAATGTTGAGACTTTACAAATAAATACATTTAAGACGTTATTGCACTATTGGATTCCTTTTCTTTCCATCCATATGTGGGTATCCATGATGTTTTAAACTGCCGCTGAGGAGGCTCGACCACCTAATACCAGGATCCTATACAGATTGGCGTACATGCGATTCACCCCTGTAGGGGTGTCGCCATCTGGTGATTGTGGGACCAAAGGGGAGCGAGCATGTGTGGTTTTTCACCGTATTGAACATATTTGGTAGTTTGCAGTATATTGCCGTTTCGCACAAGTCACTGTGAAAGGATTGACACAAGTCACGTTGGATACTAAGGATACAGGAGTGTTCACTAGGACTATTTTGGACTGTTTACTTTTTATATATTTTCTATTATTATATTTTTCAATGTGATATTGATTTCTTTATGCACGAACTGTTGGACTGCTTTTTAGAGTAATTTAAATTGAAGAATATACTTATCGCACTTTATTGATTGCACATTATAGTTTACATTTAGAAGGATTGATTAGGAGCAAGTTTGGGTATTACAAAAATTAATTTTGAATATATTTACTTATCACAATATATATTGATTGAACTTTGCACTTTTAGAGGTGGTTTGTGACACTGAATTTGGTCATAAAGCAGAGCCACTTTCCCTTTCTAGTCTCTTGTACATATCATTGCTCCACCTAGTGGAGGTCTAGGGAAGCAGCAGCCTTGCTTAGTGCTTGATCCTGAGCACAGAGATTACTTGATTTTCTCCTACGAAGTGTATACCTGCATGCACCAACATACACTCACTGGCCACTTTATTAATTACAGCTGCTAAATTGCTTGGTAACACAAATTGCTACTCAGCCAATCACATGGCAGCAACTCAATGCATTTAGGCCTCTAGATGTGGTGAAGATGACTTGCTCAAGTTCAAACCGAGCATCAGAATGGGGAAAAGGGACTTTGAACGGGGCATGGTTGTTGGTGCCAGCCAGGCTGGTCTGAGTATTTTGAAATCTGCTGATTTACTAATCTACTGGGATTTTCACCCACAGCCATCTCTAGGGTTTACAGAGAATGGTCAGAAAATGAGAAAATATCCAGTAAGCTGCAGTTGTGTGGACATAAATGGCTTGTTGATGTCAGAGGAGAATGAGCAGACTGGTTCGAGATGACAGAAAGGCAACAGCAACTCAACCACTCATTACAACAAAAGTATGCAGAATATCATCTCTGAACGCACAACACATCAAACCTTGAAGCAGATGGGCTACAACAGCAGAAGACCACACTGGGTGCCACTCCTGTCAGAACAGAAAAATGAGGCTACAATTCGCACAGACTCCCCATAATTGGACAATAGAAGATTAAAAAAATGTTGCCAGGTCTAATGAGGCTCGATTTCCGCTACGACATTCAGAGTGTAGGGTCAGAATTTGGCATAAACAACATGAAAGCATGGATCTCTCCTGTCTTATATCACCGGGTCAGGGTGGTGGTGTAATGGATATTTTCTTGGCACACTTTGGGCCCCTCAGTACCAACTGAGCATTTTTTAACCACTAACCACCCAGCCTATTGGCAAATGACGGCCGGGCGGTGGCTTAATTATCGTGCCTGGCCGTCTATTGATGTCCTCAGGATAACCCGCAATCGCGTGCCAGGGGGTCGGGGGTGCATCGCGGCGATTGGTGGTACCGTGGGTCAGTCTGACCCACTGCATTAACGATCAAGGTTTAAGGCTTCCGGTGACCAATCACGCGCTGATCACAGTGTAAACAGGAAGAGACATTTATCGTAGTAGTGGAGAGCCGATCGGCTGCCCTCCTGACGGGGTGGCCTGCTATGAACATTCATCAGTGCAGCCCCCTCAGGATCGCCATCCTGGACCACCAGGGAGCCTAACAGGACCACCAGGAAGCCCCCCAGGGAAAACATTAGGAAGCTGCTCATGGACCACCAGGGAGAAAAGATCTGGAGGCCGCCTAGGGACCACCAGGGAGCCCACACTAGATCACCAGGTAAGGGGCATATAGCGCACTGCAGGGATGGCACTGTGCCCATATGTGATGCCTGCCAGTGCCATCCCTAACAGTGCTATATGTACCAGTGCCCACCACTGACATGTACCAGTGCCCACCAATGCCTACCTGTGCCACCTATCAGTGTCCAGTGCCCCCTATCAGTGCCGCCTATGAGTGCCCATCAGTGCTGCATATCAGTGCCACCTATCAGTGCCCGTCAGTGCTGCATATATGCACCCCATCGGTGCCACCTCATCAGTGCCAATCTGTACTGCCTCAGTGCCCGTCAGTGTAGCCACGTCAGTGCCTGTCAGTGAAGGAGAAAATGTACATATACAAAGTTTAGTGAAACAAATAAAACGTTTTTTTTTTTTAATTTTCAGTCTTCTTTGTAGCGCAAAAAATAAAAACTGCAGGGGTGATCAAATACCACCAAAAGAAAGCTCTATTTGTGGGAACAAAATGATAAAAAATTGTGTTTGGCTACAGCTTCGCACGACCACACAATTATCATTCAAACAGCAACAGCACTGAAAGCTGAAAATTGGTGTGGGCGGGAAGTGTTCTAAGTGCCTGGTATTGAAGTGGTTAAACGCCACGGTGTACCTGAGTATTGCTGCTATGTCCACAACTTTATGACTATACTGTACTGTGACAGGAAGTCGGGAAAATCTATGGGTTGTGTCCAGAATGGGAGATATATTTGTCCCAGGTTTATGCTGTACACTGATTGCCTGTTTGGGCTCAATAAGAATTAACAAGCTCAGGTGTAACTGATTAAAGCACTAGGGGCTCAATAAAACTCCCAAGTTGATTCAACAAGGTGCTCCACCCTAGAACCAGATTCCTGGATAGGACTGAGGAGCAGCTTCTTCTGAGTGGTGAGAGTAAGTCTGTATGACTAAAAGACTGTTTTTCTGTGTAACAGACAGGTTTTTGGGCAGCGGTAGGCTATTCCAGACCAGGTAGATAGGATCTTGTGTTTTGCAGTAAGACGCCCAAAGTGGTAAGGGTTTATTTTCTGTTTCGTTTTATTTTTGCTGTTTTTTGGTACCTGTACTTGTAACCACAGACTTGGAAATAAACCACGGTTTTGTTTTCACAAAGATCCTACTGTCTTGTTCGTGCCTACTTCACTGTGCTGTAGGGGTGTTGAATATAATCACAGCATTGAAGCATCGCGATTTGAACGTTCACGATGCTGCGAGCCGGTATAATCAATGTTGGATGACGTCATCCGTCGATCCGTGCGGTGCTCTGCCTCTCCAGGAGAAACACAGAGGCAGAGCCTGCATGGTGGATAGAGTCCCCTCCCCTTCACTCAAGCAGAAAGTCAGTTGATGAGTTGACAGCCAGTACAGTGTAGGGGGAGGAGCTGGAAGAGACCAGACATCAGGAGAGGCTTCACTGGAGGCAGCAGAAGGGGCAAAACAGACAATGTAGCATGGAGGAGGGGGAATGAACTGACACAGAGCAGGTGAGTGCCAGTGTCCTGATCCTATTCCTCCACTACCAGCACCCCTCTGCCTCTGATCTCATCATCCCTCTGCCACTGGCCCCAGCCATCCCTCTGCCACTGGTCCCACCATGCTCCCGATCCCAGCCATCCCTCTGCCTCTGATCCCACCATGCCTATGATCCCAGCCATCCCTCTGCCACTGGAGAAAAACTTAGTTTTTCTGACTGCTTGAATTTTTGCATAAAAAGTTTTTAACAATGCGCACTTGCGCAGCAATCGTGATGCATAGCAGCATCAAAACAAATTGAATCGTGATACCAGTGAAGATGTGCACCCCTACTGTGCTGTAACCCATCTAGGGGGTCCTGCACACCCTGCTACTTAGCTAATCCCTTACAGTACCCTTCTTCTGATGGTTACCTCCAGCAGGATAATGCACCATGTCACAAAGCTCCAACCCTCTCAAACTGGTTTCTTGAACATGACAATGAGTTCACTGTACTCCTATAGCCTCCACAGTCAGCAGATCTCAAAGCAATAGAATACCTTTGAGACGTGGTGGAACGGGAGATTTGCATCATGGATGTGCAGCCAACAAATCTGCAGCAACTGTGTGATGCTATCCTGTCAATATGGACCAAAATCTTTGCGTTATGTTTTCAACACCTTGCTGAATCCAAACCAGTACTAGCAAGGTGTACCTAATAAAGTGGCAGATGAGTGTATATTATGGTGATTGGGGGTAGTGGCTTTTTGATGGGGGCATTGCCAGTGTATCTGTCCAGGATTTTGTCCTGCTTCAGGTACATTGACAAGGTCCTCATTTTGTGGACAGGCACAAGGGAGGAGGCTGCCGAGTTTGTGAATTGTTTGGTAATGAATCAGTATAACCTTAAAGGGTATGTTCACCTTTACCCTCCTCACCACCCCCCCTAGTCCCACTGACCTGGAATCTGGCAATCGCCCTCTTGGAGACCTCGTACAGCCGCCTCACGGGTCCGGGGCTTAGAAATCCCCTCGGCTTAATCTCCAAAACGTACTTCATCAGGAGGTACAAATAGGAGCATTCTAATTGGTCGGCGCCGACCAATCAGAATCCACGCAGCTTGTCCTGTCACCACAGGTGAAGAGGAGTGAAAGCCATGGGGATTTCAAATCCCTGCACTGTTAATGCAGGAATCCGATATGTCAGAGCGGGTGATCAACAAACTGCAGGTTAGTGGGACCGGATGTGATGGGGAGGAGGTCCTGTGTAAATTTCACCTAACAGATTTTCTGTAAAGGTGAACTTACACTTTAAAGTGATATCAAACACACACTGCTTCATTTACATTATCCATGCTCTTTCTGTATGTAGATGACGGTACTGTAATTATTTTAATTGAAAAAAAACATCTAATGTAATGCAGTTTTCCTAATCGATGATATACAGGTGTCACATGACCAAGCTCTTTCCCAGCCTTTCTGTAGGGAAACTGTGGCAGAAGGCACTTCTAGTCCTCTGCTACTGGTCACATGTTCCAATTAGAAAAAACATGCTTTGGGAATACATAGTAAAATTAAATCAGATCAATAAACAGTTTTAAAATGTTATACAAATGTGTGAAATCAAACCTTTATTATTTTTATGGCAATGGCATGGTGTGGGCAGATTTCTGTCATTCACAGGCTGTATCACGCCCCTCCAGCCTTAGAACAGGGAGGTGAAGCCTCCAACAATCAAAATGTAAAATCCCACACTGCCCCTGTGTTTAGTTGGAAAGTGGGTATGAAGGAGGAGGGAGGTAGTGGGCTATCATTTACCATGGTATATATGCCACATGTGCCTCTATAGTCACATGAGGTGCTCAGATGCGACAGGAAGGAAATGCTCACTGTAGAAAATACACTAAAAATTGAGCATGTGCACTAGCTGCCAACACTGCTCTGCAAAATCCCCAACTGCAGTGGGAACACGGACAGTAGGGGGAGATAGAGAACAGCAGGATCAACCAGGTTTTTTGCATAATACAAAAAACAAATGCCATAGTGACTGAGTGAATATAAACAGCATGTCATATCACATTTATTGATAGTTTTTAATGACACTAAGTTCACTAGTGTGTGTGATTCTTAACAGGCGACATTTTTGATCTGGTGATACAGTTGGGAAGTGAAAAAAGAAGATTGCAGGCTGAGATTATGCAAACACCCCTATATGGATTGGACTGTATAGGCTCAATATGGGAGACCACACAATTGTATCATATAAAATCTATTTTTATTCAAAAGGCATTAACCAGTGGCCGACCGCCCGCCGTGGCTTGACGGCGGTGACTTGGCTCGATAACGCAAACCGCCATCACCTGGCAGTGGCTGCGAGAACGCAGATTGTGAGCGTGCATGTCGCCGGAGGCTCGCTCATGCGCTCACTGTTACGGGGGAACCAGGAAGCGGGTAGGGCGGACTCTATATCCGCTGGTTACCCGTGATCGCTCCCCCACAGTGACAGAATGGGGACCTCTAATGTAAACAAGCAGATCTCCGTTCTGTCAGTGGGGAAGGAATGTGATCATAGGCTCCCTGTGTATGGGAACCACAATAATTCTCCTCTCCCAGTCAGCCCAGCCCCCACACAGTTAGGAACACATCCCAGGGAACACAGTTAACCCCTAGAGCGCCCCTGTTAACCCCTTCCCTGCCACTGACATTTATACAGTAATCAATGCATTTTGATAGCACTGATCTCTGTATAAATGCCAATGATCCCAAAAAAGTGTCAAAATTGTCCAACACATCCAGCACAATGTTGCAGTTCCGCTAAAAATCGCAGATTGCCGCCATTACTAGTAAAAAATATAAATGAATAACCCATAAATGAATTCTCATCGTTCGTAAAGGCGGCAACTTTTGCGCAAACCAATCAATATACGCTGATTGCGATTTATTTTTTTTACTAAAATATGACTAAGAACATATAACGGCCAAAATGGATGAATAAATGTGTTTTTTTTTTTCAATATAAATATTTTTTTGGATATGTATTTAAGCAAAAAAATACCATATATACTCGAGTATAAGCCGAGTTTTTCAGCATATTTTTTATGCTGAAAAAGCCCCCCCGCTCGGCTTATACACGAGTAACTAATGAAACTGTAAGCAGTGTGTGCTCTTTGTCTCCCCCTACAGTGCAGTACCCGGCAGGAAGGGAAGAAGGTAATGCCGTTTTTTTTTTTAAAAGGCTTTCTGGAATTCTACATGTATGTGTGTCTATGTATGTATGTATGTATGTATGTATATATATATATATATGTGGTAATTTTTATGTGTGTGTGTGTGTGTGTGTGTGTTTCTTTCTGCTGCTCCCCCTGTACTTTTTCCTGGCCCCTGTGCTCTTTCATGGCCTCTCCCCTTGTCCCCCAAGATCTACAGGGTCCCCCTCCCCTCCCCTCTCCTGCCAGCTTCTGCAGGGTATCTGTCAGGATGAAGCCTTTTCTGTTTTTGAAATTTACCAGTAGCTGCTGCATTTCCCACCCTAGGCTTATACTCGAGTCAACGCGTTTTCCCAGTTTTTTGTGGTAAAATTTGGTGCCTTGGCTTATATTCGGGTCGGCTTATACTCGAGTATATTGGATTTTTTGCAAAACTGTCGCTCTTTTTTTTTTTGTTTATAGCGGTAATCAGAAATGACATGGAGGTGATCAAATACCACCAAAAGAAAGCTCTATTTGTGGGGAAAAAGGGACGTCAATTTTGTTTGGGTACGTTGCGTGACCGTGCAATTGTCAGTTAAAGCGATGCAGTGCCAAAATCACAAAAAGTGCTCTGGTCCTAAAGGGAGAAATATTTCTGGGTCTGAAGTGGTTAAAATACATCAATAAAATATAGGCATTTACTGCCTCCACAAGATCCAGATGTTGACATTCCCCCGACCCGCCACAGTGATGCAAGCATTGTACGCATTGTACACAGAGTAACATTTTTGTTTCATATATATTATGCTGTGTTATTGATTTTTGTACATTTTCTAATATGCAGCGCTGCCCTACCACTAGCATTTTGGGTCCTGAGGAAGCCTTGAACCAGCGAAATGTTGACCTGACTACCGGAAATATGCAGACTCTTATATGTACATCCAAATTTTACCGTACATACAATTTATTATTTTCGGTAGCTATAGTGAGGCATATGATTCTGATTTTGGCAATATCTGGATATTTTGGAAGCAGTTTATGCCTATATTTTATAGATATACTTTTTTGAATATATATTTTATATAATACAATTGTGTGGTCTCCCATATTGAGCCGATAAAGTCCGAGCCATATAGGCAGTGTTTGAATCATTTCAGCCCACGATCTTATTTTTCATGTATGCATGTGGATGTGGCTAAGTGAAGTCAAATCTGTATTTTCACTGTTGGGAAAGTGATCATTCAATTAAAACAAAATTATACAGAAAGCCCACCACAACCAATCTTTTGCACACTGACAGCTTTCACCCAGTGCCTTAGTTGGTAATACTCCTACTGGACAATACTTATGAGCTCTTCATAATTGTACAGAGGACAGTTTTGCAGGCATGTCATCTCATGGAAAGATTCATCAAACGAGGATAAAGGACAAAATGGCTAAGTACAGCGTATCAGAGAGCCAGGGAGAGTAATTGAGAGCCACACAAAAGTGTGAACCCAGCCTTGGTATCCAAATGAGTCAAGTTAAGCAGCACATGCTAATACTAGTAAATTTGGCCTGGGCATCTAGGTATAAAAAACTTCTCCTGCACTCCTGTACATTTGCATTTACTTAGACTGTCACAGAAATTATATTTGTTAATCTGGTTAGACAAGAGATGCCAGTGGCACAATGTAGTCCTTTGTTGACAAGATTATATGACAAATTACATGACTTTAGCTTCACCGGGGCCTATCAGCTGCCATTAAGGTATCTGTACATATGACCACACCACTTATGTCTACTGGTACCTTCACTTATAACACTCTACAAGCACATAAAAAGTAGAGACAAGGAGCAAGATATACAGCACACCGGTTTTTATCAGTACTGTAAAATAGATCTACAATACGTAATTCTTTTTCGTACAACTACCATGGGTCACAAGGACAGTGGCTTATGAACTCTAAAAATAGTACAGTTTCCAGATCACCATGACAATTACTTTATGCCTGTCCTTTATGAAAGTCTTCACATGCTCTTATCTCCTGGAAATGCTATTAAAGATAAATGTCAGGGCAGCACAAATAGGTTTAGAACTGAAGAATTAGCAATTACTTTAAAGGGTAACAAAATGCCTTTCTGCAATGTAATACAAAATTAAAATTTAAGACTAATTTCACGAAGCGTTATTCGTACCTTAAATTTACCATAATCTCAATGTCATTTCAGAAAAAGAAAATGTTTACCACCTAAATAAAAGTGCATGCTTTTCAGTTCTCTACTCAGACTAACAGATTACATATATATACAATTATGCCCCAGTTGGCAAAAGAGAAAACACACACCGCTGTTCGTTACTGAAGATCAGAGTTGAGCACCAGTAACTCGTATAGGGCCTCCTCTCCATTGCCCCAACAAGGAACAAAATAACTGGGTTGTTACACAGCCCTTTGGCATTACAAAGCTGGCCAGGTCTCAACAAATAATAAAAACATTATCAATTTGTGACATACTCAAACGCAATAATCACACTTCATAATATATTTAGTAGTAGCTTGCTAGCACTGTCATGCCACATCAACTTCATGTAGTATCAAGTATAGTGCAGCGCTACTTCAAACCAACATACTTTTATACCAAACACATTTCAAACAAAAGTGAAAACAAAATTCCAGAATGCTGGAAATTTAGATACAATTGTGTTATTTAAAAAATAATTCACCAACACCATGAAATAATGGACAACAAAGTTCAAGGGTTTAGATCCCCTTAAGAAGTTGCGGGTGTGACACAGGGTGAAGCTATCAAAAATAAAAATACAAAAAATAAAAATAATTATAATCACTTTCTACAGACCTCTACTATCATAATCCGAAAGGAGATTTTCTTTAAAATGTTAACCACAGCGATGCAAATGTGGGAACAAATATAGTCAACATGGCTGAAACCCATCCCATTTTGCTCCACATTATTCTCCAAAGTAACCCTGTGTTCACTTTAAAAACACTAAACAGGTAGCAGATACAGAAAGTGGATATGTCTATATGAGTTAGAAAAAGAAGGGGTCCAGCACCGTGCTAAAGTGCTCAGTGCATCCAGGGCGGAGCTGCGCGTTGTCACCACACCCACGTGATCCCGCAAAAATGCCCGATACAACTATTGTGGCTTTGCCAGCAAAGATTGTTTTATATGCAATTTTTTAATGGATGTTTTAAGTACCCATCTTAGTTGCTTTAAATATATATACCAAACACATATATACCAAAACATTGTGCCTACGAGCTAAGATTGGATGACATATATATATTCCTGAGTTTCCCATACCCCTCCAGACAAACCAAATGGAAGAGCTTCTCTCCATACTCTGCAGAGGGTGATATCTGCCTGCCCTGGTGACCCTACTAGCAATAGTGGGTCCATTATAGCTGGTAAGAGTATCCATCTTATACTATTTGCACAAGAGGTTTGCATGCTATCTGGTGGTGGAACCCTGAGGAATATCTACAGAACCAAACTTTATTTGATTTTTTTTTTTCTCTTTTTTCCCTTTTCTTGGAAATCATTTTTGTACACTATTTTTGTCACGGTTTCTTAACCATATACGAACACTTATATATGAACTTTTTTTCCCGCTTGGAAATATTTTCTATTTTTCACTTAAGAATGATCAAGGACTGTTATGATTCAAGTTGTTTATTAAGTTAGGAATATCCCCATTTATGTATTTAGAATTCACTAAGCACAACAATGTATATACCCATGTCTATATGAGTGCTCAAATGCCAATAGAACAAAGTTAGAGAAATCCCCATCACCTAGCAGCCGTGGGAAGTGGAGCCTGCCCCCTATTGACTAGGACATCCTATCCAGAACCAACCAGATTCCCAATTATGTCCTCCTGTGGGCAGCACCAGAGCTAGCAACCTGCCATGCAGTATGCAACACTGTTATCAACTGCCTGCCACTGACTCGTTCATCTAACAATTTGTAGCCTGACCTGCCTTTGCACTAAAGCATGCACATTTGTAGCTTCTGCAAGCAATTTGTTTTCTTTCTTACACATTTGCCCCCAGTTTAGCTTTAAAGTGTTACTAAACCCAGGACCCTGCATTCACAATATCTGGTCTACAGTACACAGAATATGGAAATGCAATTATTCTAGTAAATATAAACTGTTAAATACATTTTCTCATCAGCAGTATATAGCCAACCAAGCACTGGCTAAAGCTTGTAGGAGTTTTCTGACTTATGAGCCTGCAAGACCCCTGACCCTCTGTCTGGACTGTGCTGATTGGCCCTGTGCTGATGACATGCATCCTCCCAAGAAAAAAAAAAACGCTCTATCAATACACACCAAACATGTGCAGCCCGACTCCATAGACTCTGTTATCAGGAAATTATTAAGAGTCAGTGGAAGGAGGGAGAGGATCAGAGAAGATCGGAATGCGGAGGATTAACCCCTTAGGTTCCACAGTGAGTATAACAAGCATGCTTTACTGCATATACAGACTGATTTTACTGTTGTGGGTTTAGCAACACTTTAACTTAATTGTATTTTTGTTTGAAGGTATTCAACAGATACTTGAAATGTCAAAAAGTTTTAAGACACGAAACTGGCTCTAGGGGTAGGTGGGATCTAGGGATCTTAGGTGCTTAAGTACATGATACACCCTAAATCTGAGTGTAACATATTACCAGAGATTAACCTAGCCTTTAGGGTGCTCTTACTAACCCCTTGCTTACTTTGTAGTTTAAACTGTACGGGGGAGAAAAATGAATTCAATACAAAATTGGCACATCTGCCCAACACATGCACATTTTCCCATGTGTGTCCCCATTCCTATCATGGGAATGGTGGGAAGCTTTACCGATGTTTAGTCATTGTAAAAGAAATAGTGAGTCCAGATTTTCCAATACTTTCCTTCATGCTCCTTCAACATCATGGTAAGGTTCTCCATGTCCTGGATCGCAGAAATTCAAGCGAGCCAGTGCCTGCTATTGGCAAGTTCAGTATTTTCCATAGTGCTGGAATGCAAGATTTTGCTGCATTGGGGAGATGTTTCAATAAAGAATTGTTGTAACTCTTATTGAAGAGTGGCGTATTGTGTAAAAGGTAGGCCCACTCCTCCCAAGGGACACTGCCATTATCATTTTTATCTTCTGTTTCACCATGGTCCAGAAATCCCTCAGTGTAGGACATTCCAAGAAAATGTGAAGTAAAGACCCCTCTGATTCCTGGAATTGGCAGCAAGTGTTTGGAACCTGGAGGAACATGTGATGAAGCACTTCGGATGCTCATCTCTTGAGGAGCTTGGAACCTCCCTATTGGCCAGGGATGCTTTTTGGGGAAAAAAGTAAAATTATTCCTTCTGTTTGTGAGATAAAATCATGTTCAGTCACTCTCCTAACGCTGCGAGAAGGGGAGCTCTTGTTGAGAATTTAGAGCCATCAAAGATGCAACGAATGTCGGAGGGGTACCCCTGTCAGGCTAGTGTGCTTGAATGAGGATGTTTTGGTCAGCTTCTTCAATGCACCACACAGTCTCCAAAATCCACTGCTTTTCAGCAAGAGTCTAAAGACAGGCTGCCTTTATGCGGCACAGGGGAAGACATTTACTAGATTTCCTAAACTGGGCTTAAGCTGCATTTTAAAAAACAGGATAGTATCTTGACTAGCTTTGTATCTGCTTGCCAGCACTTTTAATGTGACTCATTTGCAGTGCTTCAAAGTGTAAACATATCCAGCAATCAAAAGCAGTACAGACTGAAAGTAAACAGGTTTCCCAGTTTCTATTTAAAAACAATAGCTCTTTAGAAGTTTATTTTCCCACTTCAAATTATTTCCAAAAAGTTTAAAACTTTGTCATCAGTTCTCCAATATAGTTACAATATATATATACATACACACACCCTGTTCCAAATTATTATGCCAATGATATTTTTCTCATTTACCTAAATAATTGATGTAAACAGTCAGCAAAATTCTCATGTTAACTATTAAGAGTACAATTCAAATTTTATTGAACAAACCTAATGAGAACAGCATTTTTTTTTTCAAAATAAAAAACTTACAATGCACTGTTCCAAATTATTACACGTACTAGGTTTCAAAACACTTTATAGGTTGTAAAGAACTGAAAATTGTAATTTGTTGTGTTTGCAGCATACTTACTGAGATGAAAAGCTATTTCAATCAAACTTTGAACAAATTTTAAATTTTTTAACATTTTAACAGGTCACGTTACATTTTAACATAGGACCCCTTATTTGATAGCAGCTTCACAAGTCTTGCATCCATTGAACTTGTGAGTTTTTGGACAGTTTCTGCTTGAATTTGTTTGCAAGATGTCAGAATAGCCTCCCAGAGCTGCTGTTTGGATGTAATCTGCCTCCCACCCTCATAGAGCATTTGCTTGAGGATGCTCCAAAGGTTCGCAATAGGATTGAGGTAAGGGGAGGATGGAGGCCACACCATGACTTTCTGTCCTTTTATCCCCATAGCAGCCATTGATGCAGAGGTATTCTTTTGCAGCATGAGATGGTGCATTGTCAAGCATGAAGATGATTTTATTACGGAAAGCATTGTTCTTCCTTCTGTACCAGGGAAAGAAGTGGTCAGTCAGGAACTCCACATACTTTGCAGAGGTCATCTATACACCTTTGGGGACCCTAAAGGGGCTGACCAGCTCTTCCCATGATTCCGGCCCAAAACATGACGCCACCACCGCCTTGCTGACGTCGAAGCCTTGTTGGAACAGGGTGGCCGTCCACCAACCATCCACTACTCCATCCATCTGGACCATCCAGGGTTGCACGGCACTCATCAGTGAACAGGACTGTTTGAAAATTATTCTTCATGTATTTTTCTGCCCAATGCAGCAGTTTCTGCTTGTGAGCATTGGTTAGTGGTGGCCGAATGGAAGGTTTATGCACAGTTGCAAGACACTGGAGGAGTCTACACCCCTTGATGTCCGTGGGACTCCAGAG
>BLSH010102277.1:368537-423621 GCA_018402905.1 Glandirana rugosa
GTCTTGAAGGACATCATTCACTTCGTAGCTACGTTGACATTGACGTTAATAATATTCTCCTTTTTTTACGTTCTGGGAAGTTACTTTTATTATCTTCAATGTGATCTACCAGTTAGTATAAGATTAAATTGAGAGAATTACTCTCTTTGAGTAAGAAGAATCTCATTAAGAGAGTTAAATTAGAATATGATTGACCATCTAGTGTAACTTCTATTATTTTCATTGAAGGGTCTTGCATTTTTTTCCTCTTATAATAATTGCAGTTACAGTTGCATCGATGCTTCACTTACTACAGGAAGTTCTGCTGATTGTCGCCCCCTGACACCACCCCCTTTACACGTATTCAAATTCGTTTTTTTTTTTTTGTTTTTTTTTTATTAGGGAGCAATACTTTAGTATTCACAGCTAACCACTTCCACTTTCAAGCAGTATTTGCAGCTTTTTATTTTTTTTAAACGGATGTTCCTCTGTAACCTGTACTTGAGGGTAGTACTATTAACCACTTGACCTCAAGAAAATATACCCCCTTCATGACCAGGTCAATTTTTGAGATACAGCACTGCGTTATTTTAACTGATAATTGCATGGTCATGCACCGCTGTATACAAATAAAAGTGATGTTATTTTTTTTCCACAAATGGTGCTTTCTTTTGGTGGTATTTGATCACCACTGCGTATTTTTATTGCTTGCGATATAAACAAAAAAAGACCAACAATTTTGAGGAAAAAAAAAATATATATATATTTTACTTTCTGCTTTAAAACATATCAAATACATTTCAAAATCAAATTTCTTCATCAATTTAGGCCAATATGTATTCTGCTACATGTTTTTGGTTAAAAAAACCCCAATAAGCGTATATTGATTGGTTTACGCAAACATAGCGTCTAAAAACTATAGAATATATTTATGGAATTTTTATACTAGTAACGGTGGCGATCAGCGACCTACAGTGGGACTGCTATATTGCGACAATTTGACACTGACACTTTTTGTGGGAACCAGTGAAACCAATAAAGTGATCAGTGCTAAATTATGCACCATCACTGTAGTAATGACAGTAGCTGGGAAAGGGTTAAACATCTAGGGTGATTAAAGGGTTAACTGTGTACATAGCCAGGGTTTTGTGTAGTGTGTGAGGTGCTTTTGCTAAGGGAGCAGAACTGTCAGAACTGAAATCTGACTTGTTTACATAGGCAGATCTCAGTTGTGTGTGTATTACCAGTATTATCATTGGGTGCCAGTGGACATCCAGTGCCCGGCACCTGCAGATTGGCTTCTGCTGTTAATAATCACAGAAGAAGTGGCACGCCCCCTGCTGGTGGAAATGCAGAATCACACACACACACACACACACGTGTGTGTGTGTGTGTGTGTGTGTGTGTGTGTGTGTGTGTGTGTGTGTGTGTGTGTGTGTGATTCTGCACAGGAGAGCTGCCCTGTAGCAGTAAAACGGCTATGGGATGGTCTTAAAGTGGTTAATGAGAAATAAAGTTTGCACATGTAGTAAACAAATAAGGCAGCTACATATTCATAAAAGGTTACCAACTACAAGAAATCAAAACTGAAATAGAATGAAATGCACCGATTAAACGATTTCCCAAATGGAAGTTCAGGTTAGAAATGTTCAATGAATGTTAATAAATCCTTAAACATACTAGCATTCACAAAGCATAATATATTCAAGGCATGCTTTTAGTGACAACCAGTGTGCTTATATCAGCTCTCATCTGAATTTTTAGGCCATCAAATAACTGGTGTCACACTTGATCACATGTGTAAAATCAAATCAACTACAGCTCTAAAGGGAAGCCAGAATTACTTTTTTTTTTTTTTACTTCAGCTCTGCTTTACAATTATAGTGATCATATTCAAGTTAAAAAAAAAAAACAATCTGTAAAAAGACTATGGTTTCTATTCTACAAAATCAAGTAGAAAATAGAACTACAATGAGCAAAATTATAAATGCAACACTTTTGTGATTAGACAGCATGATTATTGCACAGGTGAGCCTTAGGCTGGTCACAATAAAAGGCCGCTCTAAAATGTGCAGTTTTACTGTATTTGGGGGGTCTGGAGGGTCCGTAAACCAGTAAGTATCTGGTGTGACCACCATTTGCCTCACGCAGGGCAGCACATCTCCTTCGCATAGAGTTGATGAGGTTCTTGATTGTGGCCTGTGGAATGTTGGTCCATTCCTCTTCAATGGTTGTGCAAAGTTGCTGGATATTGGCAGGAACTGGAACACCTGTCGTATACACCGATCCAGAGCATCCCAAACATGCTCAATGGGTGACATGTCCGGTGAGTATGCTGGCAAGAACTGGGATGTTTTTAGCTTCCGGGAATTGTGTACAGATTCTTGCAACATGGGGCCATGCATTATCATGCTGCAACATGAGGTGATGGTTGTGGATGAATGGCACAACAATGGGCCTCAGGATCTCGTTGCAGTATCTCTGTGCATTCAAAATGTCATCAATAAAATGCACCTGTGTTCATTGTCCATAGCATACATCTGCCCATACCATATTCCCATCACCACCATGGGCCACTCGATCCACAACGTTAAAATAAGCAAACCGCTCACCCACACAAAGCCATACACACTGTCTGCCATCTGCTCTGTACAGTGAAAATGGGTATTCATCCGTGACGAAAACAACTCTCCAAAGTGCCAGACACCATTGAATGTGTGCATTTGCCCACTAAAGTTGGTTATGACGATGAACTGCAGTCAGGTCGAGACCCAGATGAGGACAACGAGCATGCAGATGAGCTTCCCTGAGACGGTTTCTGACAGTTTGTGCAGAAATTCTTTGGTTATGCAAACTGATTGTTGCAGCAGCTGTCCGGGTGGCTGGTCTCAGACAATCTTGGAGGTGAAGATGCTGGATGTGGAGGTCCTGGGCTGGTGTGGTTATACGTGGTCTGCAGTTGTGAGGCCGGTTGGATGCACTGCCAAATTCTCTGAAACGTCTTTGGAGACAGCTTATGGTAGAGAAACGAACATTCAATTCAAGGACAACAGCTCTGGTGGACATTCCTGCAGTCAGCATGCCAATTGCATGCTCCCTCAAAACCTGTGACATCTATGGCATTGTGCTGTGTGATAAAACTGCACATTTTACAGTGGCCTTTTATTGTGGCCAGCCTAAGGCACACCTGTACAATAATCATGCTGTCTAATCAGCATCTTCATATGCCACACCTGTGAGGTAGATGGATTATCTCTGCAAAGGAGAAGTGCTCACTAACACAGATTTAGACAGATTTGTGAACACTATTTGAGAGAAATAGGCCTTTTGTGTACATAGAAAAAGTTGTAGATCTTTGAGTTCAACTCATGATAAATAGGAGCAAACACAAAAGTGTAGCATTTACAATTTTGCTCAGAGTATATGTACCATAGCAGAAATAGAAAAGTGCAACACAGGAAAATAAGTTACGTTACTATACAAATCTTTGCAAACTGGTAAGTGACTTTTTTAATGTTTACTTGCATACATATTTTCCCTGTATTAAAATATTTCTAAAGCCCAGAGTAGATGAAATGTGTAATAGAACAAGAGGCCAAAAGATTCACATTGAAAGAAAAGGCTCTAGTATACAAAAGCTTCTTTGGGAGTTTGTGAAAGCAGCAAAGTACAATAGGTCTAAAATAGAATATTCACAAAACATGACATCTAAAAGATATACTGGCAACTTTTGTTTAATCACAGTGCTTCTCAACTCCTGTGTCAAGGAACATGACCAGGTTATACATTCCAGATTTTTAGGCAGTCAATCATCACATATGATACAGTCAAAAGATCAGGAAATAGGATCTTCATTTATGCTGAGGAGTAGTTTATTGAACACCTACTCCAATGTCAATCAAATTCTCTCAAATTCAAAAAATCCATGGATAGGAAAAGTCAAAATAGAGTGCAAGTGTTTATGTGGCATAAAGCTACTCATAAATAGCCATATTAGCTAGTAAAATTAGTTCAATAGTTGGCCAAACAAGAAAAGCAAAAACCACCCACTAACAACTGAACTTGGACACGCAAATGTAATTGAACACTGAAAGAACGCCTTCTGATTACTGTATCTGTGATTTTCATAGATCACTTAAATTAAATGCAACAAAATGCAATATAATTCACAATATTTACCAATCATTTGAGTTAGATACTAATGATTGGTTGATAACTGCATAGGTCAGGAGAACATTTCTTAGGCTCCATGCACACTAGCAGCTGAAGAAAACGTCTGCGCTTTATTTGGAAATATGTGGCATAAAAGACGTATTTTGTACAAAGTTTAGGCGTTTTTTGCATAAACAATGGGCAGCGTCAGCAGATACTTTCTGTAAAGCCAGGAAGTGCTGGACAGGGACAAAAAAAAAACGCTGAAACATGACGTTCACAAGAGTTTAGAGGAGTTTAGGAGCGATTGACGTTTTTACAGCTCCTAAACTTCTCCTAAAAACATGATCCAAAAGGGTTTTTTTGAACATAGCTCTGAATGTCCCTGTACAAAAACGCCTGTAAACTTCATAATGTGAGACACATAGAATAAAATACAGGAGCTCCTACAGGCAGCTGAAAAATAGGCAGACACCTGTAGAATCAGTGTTTTTTTTTATAGCAGTGTGCATGGAGCCTCAAAGTGATTGTAAAGGTTCTTTTTTTTTTTTTTAAACAAACATGTTACACTTGCTCTGTGCAAGGGTTTTGCAAGAGCTGCCCGATCCATTTCTGGGGTCCCCCCGGCGGCGCTCCTGGCTCCTTCTCACTGGGTGCCCCCTCGGAGAGGCGCTTTCCCTAGGTACACTTGTGCGGGCGCGCTCCCGAGTCCTGCTGCTGCGTCCATTGACACCGACAATAGGACTCGGCCCGCACCCCGGCTCATTTGTTTGCAATTTGTCACCACGTCGCTTTAACGGACAATTGCGCGGTTGTGCAGCATTGTACCCAAACAAAGTTTGTGTCCTTTTTTTCCAACAAATAGAGCTCTCTTTTGGTGGCATTTGATCACTTCTGCATCATTTCTGATCACCACTATAAACAAAAAAAGAGCGGCAATTTTGCAAAAAAAAAAAAAAAAACAATTACTTTTTGCTAAAATACATATATATACACACACACAAAGTTTTTCATCAGTTTTGGACGATTTTTATTCTTCCTCATATTTTTGGTAAAAAAAAAAAAATCACAATCGGCGTATATTGATTGCTTTGCGCAAAAGTTGCCACATTTACGAATGATGAACATTCATTTATGGGGTTTTTATTTTATTATTATTTTTTACTAGTAATGGCAGCGATCTGCGATTTTTTAGCGGTACTGCAATATTGTGGCGGACACGTCAGACCATTTTGACCCTTTTTTGGGACCATTGGCATTTATACAGCAATCAGTGCTATGTAAATGCACTGATCACTGTATAAATGTCACTGGCAGGTAAGGGTTAAGCTGGGGCATGCTAAGGGTTAACTGTGTTCCCTGTGTGTGTTAATAACTGTATGGGGGCTGGGCTGGCTGGGGGAGGGGAGTGATCGCAGTTTCCATATACAGGAAAGATGCGATCACATTCCTGCCCCCTGTCAGAACGGAGATCCGTGTGTTTACATACACAGACCTCCGTTCTGTCACTGCGGGGGAGCAATCGCGGGTAACCAGCGGAGATAGAGTCCGCCCCACCCACTCCCTGGCACTCCCGGAACACAGTGAGCTTGCGCGCGCTCACAATCCGCCATCTCGCAGCCAGGTCATGGTGGTTTGCGATATCGAACCACTTTGCCGCCGTCACATGATGGCGGGCAGAGAGGCAAGTGGTTAATGTCAGCGCTGCACTATTGTTTCCCACTAGGATTTGATATTTGACCTAGAGGGTTCAGCTGCTCAATTGCTAGGATTGCATTTGCACTAATTGTTTACCATTATACTGTTTATATGTCCTAAATTATACTTGTCCTTAAGAATTAGAAATTCAAAAACTAGGAGGCCTATGCTGTATTAATAAAAAGAGTCAATATCCCACTCCACAATCATACCATATGGAAAGTAGGACCTCAACTCAAATTTAGAAGGTCTACAATCTAGAGACCCCCCCCCCCTCTTTTATTGGAGCCATCCCTCTCAATGGGGGATATATTTGTCAATAATAAGTAACTGTGTGCCCCTAGGCCAGTGATGGCACACCTTGGCACCCGAGATGTATTGGAACTACATTTCCCATGGTGCTCAACTAAACTGCAGAGTGCATGAGTTTCATAGGAAATGTAGTTCCAAACATTTTGGGTGCCAAGGTTCGCCATCACTGCCCTAGGGTCTCTGCTATGAGAATAGATAGTGTTTAGGGCCACTGTGATTGGTCAGACCTTGTTTGTAACATGTTCATTTACCCTGACAGAAAAGGGGCAAATGGTCCTTCCAACATATTGCTTACCACAAGGACAAGTCAAAAGAAAAACAATATTCTTAGCAGAGCAAGTGGTAAAGTGCTTCATAGAATATGTACAGTTAGTGAACAGGAACGAGGTTTGAGCCGCACGCCTCAACACCATCTTGGTCTAACCACCGGCGTGGACAACAAGTAACAACGTGGCTTTCCGTTTTTGCTTTACCAACTTTTATTGGTTGAACAGTTGTACTACAGGTCTCTTGCTACTATACCCAATGGATGTATTGATGAGCGATATAACTGCAAACTTGATGCAAGTGTAATGTATGTTTAAATAAATCCTTTTTATTGTGGCTTTACACTATGTGGAGATATTTTGTCTTTTTTGGATGTTTGCTCCGCTAAATGCTACTAAGAGATGTGACCCGGCCTTATCGTTGAGATGGCAGACCCTGGAAGTTGCATTGAGATTACCCTCAAGGTGATATGCATCTTTCTCAGCCTGTTTGACTCAGTACTGCTGGTAAGCAAGTCCATGTTCCCTGGTAAGCACATTTACTTCTTGTGCAGATAATCACATTTTGGTGATTGACATATGGATACTCGTGGTTGCTACTCACAGCTACTGGAATAACACAGCGATTGAACAAATCAGACTTTTTTTTTTTACACCATTTATTTGGATTATTACTTTAATATATCTTGTTTATGCACTTAACACTTTCTTGTAATAATGCACTATTATCATCGATGGCTGGACTATGCAAACGTATAGTTTACTTACTCTAACAAGTTAGATTAGCGCAGCACTTTTTTAATACACACTTTCTTGCACAATGTCTTGCCAATTGTGGTGCTAGCAGCTTTAGTTCCAGAGAATAACAGTGCGGTATTTCCTGCAACTGATTATGCGTTTAAATACACTGCTCATAAAAATTAAAGGAACGCTTTTTAATCAGAGTATTGCATCAAGTCAATTAAACTTCTAGGACAAGGATATGCAATAAGTGGACCTCCAGATGTTGCAGAACTACAAATCCCATGAGACATAGCAAGACTCTGACAGCCGCAAGCATAACACCCAGAGGCAGAGGCATGATGGGACTTGTAGTTTTGCAACAGCTGGAGGTCCGCTAATTGCATATCCCTGTTCTAGGATATTGATCCAGTCAGATAAGTAGCAGAGGGGGTTGTTAATCAGCTTCAGCTGCTTTGGTGTTAATGATATTAACAACAGGTGCACTAGATGGGAAACAATGAGACTACCTCCAAAAGAGGAATGGTTTTACAGGTGGAGGCCACTGACTGTTTTCCCTACTCATCTTTTCTGACTGTTTTGCACTAGTTTTGCATTTGGCTAGGGTCAGTGTCACTACTGGTAGCATGAGGCAATACCTGAACCCTATAGAGGTTGCACACGCAATTCAAACCCCCATAGGATGGCATATCAATACGTGCCATTGCCAAAAGGTTTTCTATGTCTTCCAGCACAGTCTCAAAAGCATAAAGGAGATTCCAGGAGACAGGCAGTTACTCTAGCAGAGCTAGACAGGGGCGTAGAAGGTCCTTAACCCATCAGCAGGACCGGTACCTGCTCCTTTGTGCAAGGAGGAACAGGATGAGCACTGCCAGAGCCCTACAAAATGACCTCCAGCAGGCCACTAGTGTAAATGCCTCTGACCAATCAGAAATAGACTTCATGAGGGTGGCCTGAGAACCTGACATCCTCTAGTGGGCCCTGTGCTCACTGCCTGGCCCCATGGAGGTCGACTGGCATTGGTTATTGAACACCAGAATTGGTAGGTCCGACACTGGCGCCATGTGCTTTTCACAGATGAGAGCAGACGTGAAAGGGTCTGGAGAAGCCGTGGAGAATGTTATGCTGCCTGTAACATTGTTTAGTATGACCGGTTTGGTGGTGGGTCAGTGATGGTCTGGGAAGGCTTATCCATGGAGGGACGCATAGACCTCTACAGGCTAGACAAGGGCACCCCATCGGGATGAAATCCTTTGGGCCCATTGTCAGATCCTACGCTGGTGCAGTGGGTCCTGGGTTCCTCCTGGTGCACTACAATGCCCGGCCTCATGTGGCAAGAGAATGCAACCAGTTCCTGGCGGATAAAGGAATTGATACCATTGAATAGCTCGCCTGAACTAAACCCAATAGAAGACCTCTGAGACATTATGTTTCGGTCCATCTGACGCTGCCAGGTTGCACCTCAGTCTGTTCGGAAGTTCAGTGAGGCCCGGATCCAGATCTGGGAAGAAATACCCAAGGACATCATCCGTCGTCTCATTAGGAACATGCTGCAACGTCATCAGGCATGCATATCAGCACATCCACACAGCCATACAAACTACCGAGTACCATTTCGAGTTACTGCAATGACATTTTAGCAAAATGGACTAGCCTGCTGCTTCATTTTTTCAGCCCTCTGTAGGTTGATAATTTTCCATCAAACAATGTGGCATCCTTTCGTTCCTAACACATTACCCAGTCTATATCAGTATAGATATCCAGCATATTTTCCGCCATTGAAACCTAATGTGTTTTCAATGTGTTCCTTTACTTTTTTTGAGCAGTATACATTATAATCATGAAAAAGTTAATTTTTACATTTCTCAAGATTCCTACATGATACGATACAAATTAAATTTTCACTCAGTTTGAAGGCATCTGTCAATCACCAAAGCTTTTAAGAAAGCAAAGCTTTTGAAAAAAATGTTGTTCAAAACAAAAGAGATTTTTTTTGTATCCCCAGCAGCCCTCTGGATGTAGTATACCGTATACAGTTTTGCAGATATCATTTAACTTTAGATTGCATCAGTTTAGTTAAGTTCACTTCAGTAACATGTTACACCCATATTCAGGGTGTATCATGCAACTTAAGAAGCAGCCCGGCACCACCCTGATCCCCCTATTGTGACAGCAGGTTTAAAAACAGCACGCCCACACAACCACATCATTCATCTGTGAAAGAATGCACACAAGGTCCCATTTCCACCACACTATACGGCTTGTAGTTCTCAAACTGCGAGTGCGCTGATAATTAATTGATTATTTCTGCTTTTCAGTAACAGTTTGCCTGTACAGGAGGCATGGTCAGACCACTCTACTGAGAGTCTGCAGGAGCCTGGCATTGCACCTGTTCTATGCGGATTGCAGATGCAAAGCTCTGCAGGCTTGTAAGAAAAAATAAATAAATAAATGCACGTTTTTGTTTTTTTTTTTTAATCTCCAAAAACGTGCATTTAAAGTGGTTATACATGCAGAAGTTTTTTTTTTTATCCTAATGCATTCTATGCGTTAAGCTGAAAAGCCTTCTGTGTGCAGCAGCCCCCCTCACCCTCCAATATTTACCTGAATTTCATCTAGATTCAGCGATGTTGCAGGGGCTCCCCTGCTCATTGGCTGAGACAGCAGTGCGGGGCCATTGGCTCCCGCTGCTGTCAAAGCCAGTGAGCCAATGAGGAGATAGAGGGGGCAGGGCGGGGTCAGGCCACGGCTCCATGTCTGAATGGACACAGGGACCTGTGACTTGCCTCGGGTGTCCCCATAGAAAGTTACTTGCTGTGGGTGCACTCAACAGGAGGAAAGGGGCCAGCAGCGCCAAAGAGGGATCCTAGAAAAGGTGGATCTGGGCTGCTATGTGCAAAACCATTGCACCAAGCAAGTAAGCATAACATGTTTGTTATTTTTAACAAAAAAACTTAAGAATCACTTTAAGAGCCCTTTCACACTGAGCCACCCGAGCATCAGCGGTAAAACGCTGCTAATTTAGCGGAACTTTACCTCTGTTATAGCGGCGATTTAGCGCCGCTATTTTGGGTGGCAGCGCGGTGCTTTTAACCCCTAGGAAGGGGTTAAATAGGGGTTAAAAGTGCCGGAGCGTGGCGCTCCCGGAGCAGTGTACAGCTGCTTTGAAAGCGCTGCTCGTTCATTTCAATGGGCAGGGGCGGTGGAGGAGCGGTGTATACATCCCTTGTGCACCGCCCCAAAAATGCTCCTTGCGGGAGAATTTTTTCCTCTCCTGCAAGCGCACCACCCCAGTGGGAAAGCACTCGGGCTTTCCCACTGGGGTACATTAGGAGGCAGTTTACAGTCGCTATTTTTAGCGTTAAAACGCCTGAAAACCGCCTTCAGTGTGAAAGGGGTCTAATATTTTTTATATTCCTTTAAAAACATGTTTCCTGGAGTTTAGCCTTAACATATTAAAGCAAGGATAGTAATGAGATCCGTGAACTTACCACAAAAAAAGAAAAAACAATGTATAAACATTAACCCCTTCCTGTCCACAATCTGTATTAATGTTGCCCAGCTTGATACCCCATGCAAACAAAAGGTGCCCCAACGCAATGAAAGACTGATGAAGGGGAACTTCTCCAGAAACATGTCTCTCCGCATTTGCATCTCAATATCTACATGTGCACATATAGATATTGACAAGACAAGGCAGGTTTACACTAACAGTGGTTGGCCTTTTGCATCCGTTTTACGAGTCAGCAGTGCTAGTGTAGCAGCGTGTTTCCATCCAGTCCAGTTGAGCCTCATCCAGCACCCCTGAGCCACACAACATGCTTAATAGCTATCGGCTGGCTGCCTGCTTTCATTTTATCATGCCCACCTCTCCATTTCGCATTTTAATTATTCTCATTATTAATAAATGGCACTATTACTATACTAGAATCGGTTTGTGATGGATCTTTTTTATCCCTCTGTTTCCTGCAGAACTCCACAGCTCCCCCCTCTGGGCATCTGGCTGCATCGGAACTTAGTACTTTTCTTGAGATGCCTGCTAATGGGTTAACTTGTGACCTACTAGTTTACATATATACAGGGTCTTTGTCGTTGAGATTCTTGTTAAACCTACATCAGTCCCTATTGTTTTATATTATATAGTTCACTAAATTGATGTTAACCCTTTTGTGACCAAAGGCCATTGATGCCTAGCTGCTCAGGCCAAATTTACGCAATAGTATGATCAAGCGCTCAGCCCAAATGCACATTTGTCACAAAAGAGTTAATGTAACACAAATGAAGAATTATGGTAACATAGGTTAATACAGAGAAACATGATTATTTCTGATTTGTGAGGATTCACCTATGGTAAAACAAAAAAAACCATCAACCCTGACCATCCTGCTCAATCAAAGGCAATAGACAATCAAGCGACACATAGGTGTTGCCATTGCAGACCTACTCTACTGAAAATTCTGTTCCAGGTAAAAAAGTATTGAAGAATGCAGCTTTTACACAAAAAGGTCATCAGCAGCATTCTAAAAAATTTCTTAACATGGGAATTCTTAAACAATGTGCATAATTACTAAAGGAACAACTCAAATGTTCATCATTAATGAAGACACCAGTACTACAGGTTTCCTCTGATAATAGCATGATCATATTGTCATGCGAACTCTACTAAATGTCTTAAGGAAGAGTCACTCAAGCAAAGCCGGTCAATAAGAAGCTCTTCCTAAAACCCTATTCTCCCTTTCAGCAAAGGTTACATAACCATTATTCTGTTATTCCTTAACCTGATTTGCCTGAGAAGGAGTTCAATCACTTGATTCAAAAGATAAATGTATTATAATGTCTTCTAGAATGTATACATATATGTAAACAAGATGGTCTTGATTGGTGGCAGTAGGGTGCTATTTCACAAAAGGATAACTTAAAGAGACAGATTTTTTTTCAAATTCGGAAATATAAAGTTTTCACAGACGTACATCAGCAAACTGAATGATAAAATGCCGCCTCTGTGAATCTGAAAACACAGAAAGGACATATTCACCAGGTTTCCCATGGCTCTCTCGTACTAAGAAGTCCCCCTGTTGCTTTAGCAGCTCTTGTGCTTCAACTCGAGGAATTGCACCATGATACCAATCCTGTTCAGACAAAGGCTTTTCAGTTGTGGAGATGACGTCAAACAACTAGAAAGAAAAGAAAGAAAAAGATTTTGGTTACATTAAACTTGCTTCTAGTTAACTAGTTTAAGGTGTTCTTTCAAAACGTTTCCCTGAAATGCACTGATTTTCTATTAAATTCAACTGCACAAGACAGCACTTTACACATTTACAAAACATGCAAAAGCACATCAGACTTGCAGTGCTATTATCTGTCAATACCAATCCAAACATGCTAAGCAGTCGTGTGTTTTTGCATGACAAAACGCACAGTTGAAAAACAATGCAAAGCTCAAAATGGTGCATGAACTAAATTTGATGCATTTGTCGCAACGCAGGGCAACCCATTTTATACAAGTGGCTTAATAACCACTTTGAACAATATTTTAATTGTGCAGCTCTTAAAGTCCCCTGTAAAGTAGACGCATAATGGGCTACTATGCATCGGCACATGCAGAACACTGCATATCTCCTGAACCGTGCAGGTTTGGGAGATATGCAGGGCACCTACAGGTAAGCCTTATTCTAGGCTTACCTGTAGGTTAAAGTGGTTGTCACAGGGTGACAACCACTTTAACAGTGTAAAACATCAATACCGTGACATTAGTGAAAACCTATACATGAAAATGCAGTGAAAATGTGTAAATAATCACACTTCAAACTAGTAATGCCTCCTAAAATCCAAAGGAGAAGTTACACAAAACAATCAGTGTCTCACAAATATTCCAAAATATTTATAACTGTCCATTTGTCCACATATAAGAAATGCCACCATGTGAAATCCTTCAAACTTTCTTGTACCAAACATAATCCCCTAACCAAAAGGGAAAACCCGCTCTGTGCCCTTCACACATACAGTGAGGAAAAAAGGATTTGAACCCCTGCTGATTTTGTACGTTTGCCCACCGGCAAAGAAACGATCAGCCTATAATTTTAATGGTAGGTTTATTTTAACAGTGAGAGACAGAATAATAAAAATATCCAAAAAAAAAACTTATTTCAAAAAAGTTATAAATTGATTTGCATTTTAATGAGTGAAATGGCTATTTAACCTCTTCGCAAAACATGACTTCGTACTTGGTGGCAAAACCCTTGTTGACAATCACAGAGGTCAGACGTTTCTTGTAGTTGGCCACCAGGTTTGCACACATCTCAAGAGGGATTTTGTCCCACTCTTCTTTGCAGATCTTCTCAAAGTCATTAAGATTTCAAGGATTACGTTTGGTAACTCAAACCTTCAGCTCCCTCCACGTATATTCTATGGAATTAAGGTCTGGAGAATGGCTAGGCCACCTCCAGGACCTTAATATGCTTCTTCTTGAGTCACTCCTTTGTTGCCTTGGCCGTGTGTTTTGTGCCATTGTCATGCAACTTACACTGAAGAAAGATTTTACTCCTCTATATGCTTACACACTTTTACTCACCTATACTGAACATTACTCAGGTCTTTACACTGTTTTTTTTTTACTCACTGACTTTTCGTCAGTTCCTAAGTAACCATCAGAAATTATTGCACCCATGTGCAATTGGCCTTAGAGATCTGGTTGTGAGGGGAGCATATACATTTGAAGGGCATGGAGAAGCAGGTTTTCACTTTGGTTAAGGGGATTGTCTTTGGCACAAAACATTTTGAAGGAAGAGGATATCACATGGTGGAGAATCGTATATGTGCACAAACCTTTATAAGTATTTTGAAATTTTTTTTTGGGACATGCATTGTAATGGATAATTTCTCCCTTTATTTTTAGGAGGCACAGATTTGAAATGTGATTTACACAGATGTTATTTTCACTAATGTCACTATTGATTTTTACAGTTGAAATATTGTTTTATTTATATTTGTCTGTGTATGAAAAATAGTGTGTGAGAGCTTCCTGACACAATTTTGTATTCTGTATAATTTGTGCAGGGATGTTTCTCAGGTTCTTATTTGGGCTGCCCAATGCATGCAATGGGACAGCGCGTTGCACGTAGTGTGGATGGGGCCCTCGAACTTACCAAATATAAGTCAACACATTAGCAGGAAACACACACACCCAGTAAGGTTAAGACCCCTTTCACACTGAGAGGCTTTACAGACACTATTTAGCTAAAAATAGCGCCTCTAAAGCGTAATAAAAATAACTCCCCATCCACCCCAATGTGAAAGCCGGAGTGTTTTCACACTGGGGTGGTGCGGTTGCAGGACGTTACAAAGTCCTGCAAGCCGAATATATTTGGAGCAGTGTGGTGAGCAGTAATATACTGCTCCTCCACCGCCCCTGCCCATTGAAAACAATGGGGTAGCACTTCCAATACAGCTGCACGGCACTTTTAACCTTGTTTTAACCCTATGTAGGGGGTTAAAAGGGCACCACTCCCACCGCTGTAGTGGCGGGGATTTAACGCTAACGCCCCACCGCCCCCAGTGTGAAAGTGCTCTAAGAGTTCGGTGCAAAAAATGAACACCTTGTGAAAAGGCACCTTTCTAGAAGTGATTCTAAGAAAGTGAGGAAAAATCATCAACCGCAATTACCAACAAGGTGTTTCATTGCCCCTCCTAACATTCAACAATCTACTTGGTTGCTGTAAACGCTTCCTCCACTTGTCACGTCTCACCTCAGTTCCTTAAAATTCTGCAACCTTAAAGCGGTAATAAAGGCGGAATATAAACCCCGCCCCCCCTTTAAGTCAATGGCATAACGTGCTAGTATGCACTGCACACTAGCACATTATAAAAAACATACTTAAAGAATGAACCCTTCCAGCGGCGCGGCGTTGTCACTGGTGACAGGGCTTCCATCTTCACCAGGTCTTCCTTGCGGATTTACGGGCTCCGACCATTTGAATGGCTGAGCAACGATGACTTCACTGCTGCACATGTGCTCAGGAGCCATGATTGTGGTACAGCACTCTGAATGGATGGTATACTCAGTATGCTGTAAATTTACAGTGCAGTGTGCATGCGTCAGTGGCATCACCAATTGCAGAAATAGTGAATATCTCCTAAACGGTTCATGTTCAGAAGATATTCATTGTACCTACAGGTAAGCTTTACCACGCAGATATACTGCAGCAGGTCAGCTTTCCTGAGTGAACCAACTTACCTGCACGTCGGTCCGTGCATGTATCGACCCGCGATCGCTTTGTGCAGAGGAAGAACGGTAATCTGCCAATGTAAACACGGCGGATCCCCGTTCTGACAGGGAACATGACAAAGATCTACTGTTCCCAGTCATCGGGAACAGTGATCTCTGTTATGTCATTGGCAGCCCATCCCCCTTACATTTGGAACACGTTGAGGGAACACAGTTAACCCCTTGATCGTGCCCTAGTGTTAACCCCTTCCCTGCCAGTGTCATTTTTACATTGATCAATGCATTTTCATTGCAATGATCAATGTAATAATGTCAGTGGTCCCCAAAAAGTGTCATTTGGGGTTAGATTTGTCTAACAATGTCGCAGTCCCGCTAAATATCGCTGCCATTACCAGTAAAAAAATAAATAAAAGTCCATAAATTGATCCCGTAGTTTGTAGACACAATAACTTTTGCGCAAACCAATCAATATATGCCTATTGCGATTTTTTTTTATACCAAAAATATGTAGAAAAAAACATAATTGGCCTAAACTGATTTTTTTTTTTTTGGATATATATTATAACAGTTAGTAAAAAAAAAAAATTATTTTTTTTTTTCTTCAAAATAGTCGCTCTTTGTTTATAGCACAAAAAATAAACACAGAGGTGAACAAACACCACCAAAAGAATGCTCTATTTGTGGAAAAAAACCCATCAATTTTGTTTGTTTGTGTACAGCAGGGTTGCTCAACAAGAGTTTCGTGGAACCCTAGGGTTCCTCCAGAGGTCGCTAAGGGTTCCTTGAGCAATGGTCAATTTCTACCTCTCAGATAAATTTCCAATGATAACATTGATCTTTTCAGCTATCTGTAAATGGGTAATGTTTCCTAATGACCACAGCTGTAAGGAGCATTCTTCCCAATGACCATCACACGAATGTATCATGAGTTGTAGATTTTTAATTTTTAGCAGTGGTTCCCCCGAGACCGGAGAACTATTTCAAGGGTTCCTTGGTGTTGAAAAGGTTGAGAAAGGCTGGTGTACTGCGTCGCACGCCTGCGTAATTGTCAGTTAAAGTGATGCAGTGCCATATCGCAAAAAAATGGTCTGTCAGCAAGGGGTCAAATCTTTCTGGGGCTTTAGTGATTAATATAAGCTTACCTGAAGGTACAAGTCAACAAGCAGTGTTTACTACTGCTTTAAGAGAAACCTATCTTGAAAGAAACATGGTGGATGCCATTGCTAAACCCTCTTTCTGAGAAAGCTACTTTAAAGAATTAAAGCTAGTGCTGTGCCATGCTTTAATCAGTCTGAAGCTTTACAAAAAATAAAGGTGCAAAGATGTTTAAAACATTATGCTTGCCAGAAGTGTTGGATCTCAGTCGAGCCTCCGGTCCCAGTCGATGCCTTGTAAGGAGAAACGCGTCGGATAGAGCAGTACCTCTAGACGTCACCACGCGTCAGCCAGCAGGCTAGAAACCACGGTTGTTTAAACTTGCTGTTTACCGTGATCTTCAGTGTAAGTGATCCTATTTTTTATTAAATGATTTTTGGATATACTGCACCATGAAGCCTCTGTTCTTATCTTATGACTCCTGGATACATTTTGGCAAAGAGGATTCGTGTCTCAGAGACCCTCTGCTAAACAAGACACAGCTTACATCAGAAGGAGCCTTCCAATCCAGAAACACCAGAAGAAAGATTACCGTATTGGATACTTTGCTGTCTGAATGCATTGATCTCTATAATCTGTGATCCAACACTTCTGGTAAGCAGTAAAATTTGCCTTATCCCAGGACGATTGAAGATTTACTATGTTTTGTAATCCACTTTGAACTGATATTGGATGAATTTTAAAGCAGGAATATATGTCAGGTGTTAACATCAGAGATAGGCACCTTTCACACAGGCGTTCCGTGTGCAGGGTCCATTTTTGCTCAGCGGGGATTGTTCCGCTGATCTCCGCTGAGCCGACGGATGATAGATCCGTTTCCGCTCACTGTGCGGAGACGGATTTGACAGAGCGCCACTCTCCTTTATGGGACCGGCTGTCCGTTGTCATGCGATCCGCTCCCCAGACGGATGGAAAAATAGGGTTTCCACCCGTCAGACTTTATGGAGCACGGATCGGATTGGAGAGTGGCGGATGTCAGGGGACATGTCACTGCTGATATCCGTCGCTCCGTAGATGACAATGGGGCATCCGTTCAGGTCCGCCTGAAAAACTGAAAGGCGGACCTGAACGTAACGCCCCTGTGAAAGGGCCATAATCCAACATACTGAATGACTTTTGTAGCAACGGTTTCACAGTTGTAGTATCAACATTGGGACTCTTTTTGAAACACTGTATTAATGTGTTGTGTTTGAGCATGTATTTATTCATAACAGTTTTGATTATTTTCACATGCAGTGGGAAGAGAGCTATTATGTTTTATGCACTGATTCACAGCTGAGTATTCTAGTTGTTTTGTTAGCAGTAGCACCCACCTTTATTCATTTAATAAAATTAGTATCAGGGTATCACAGGATAGATCTACCTACACCCACCAATTTCTTTGCCCATATCAAGTACATGTTTTAATTTTTGTTTAATAAGATTTGAGTCCAAAATGCAATAAGTGGCCGAAGCCCCCAACTGTCAGGCTGGGTTCATACTGCAGCACGAGTGGCTCACAGTAGGGGTCCGGTGCGTCCCTGTTCACCGTTTCAGGTCCGATTTCAGTGCAAATTTTTGGCTGAATTCGGACCAGAAACGAACCACAAGACGCACAGGACTCTTGTGCAATTTGCCTCAGAGATGTGTGAACTGGCTCATAGGGTCACAATCTCCTGACATGCGAACTGGATGCGCAAAAACCCGTATCCAATTTGCAATAGTGTGAACCTAGCCTTATAATGCCTCCTGTTTATAACTCTCAGAATCAAAATGACCACAGAGCTACCTTTTATATGCCTGGCGGATAACTAGATCTGTCCTACTTTTTAAGTTTTGTAATGCTGAAAATTCAGCCTTACTTAAGTTGGATCTGTAAAACTATAGTTGTTATACATCTGAATTACAAGTGTTTTTGTGCATTGCAGTGGTGTTTTTGCGAAGTAGTAACTGTCTAACAAAAGATTCTATCTGCAATGCTGTGGTGCGTCTAAGGGGGATTGGTTCCTCTCTAGCAAATTTGTATATAGGCTGGTGGGAGTAGAGGTTCTTTTTTTAATGCACCAATCCTTTTAAAGAGGAGATTGTGTGGTACAGCAGCTTTATAAACAACCTGATCATGGTCTGGGAAGGTACAGCACACACCTTGGATTTATTTTTAGCATTTCTAAGCCAAAACGATTTAAACTTAGAGTTCACCTATAATTTCCACACTGAATCTATAAACTACGTGGACCTAATTCTCACAGGTGAGGTGGATACAGGAAGAATAAATAGTAAAACCTTTAGAAAATAATGTGCAGACAATACTTTGCTGCTTGTCTCAAGCTGTCATCCATCAAATTTTTTTAAAGGGAGATTTCGCCAGGTCCACAGTGGACACAAACCATTTCTTAAAGTTCCAACCAAAGACATAGTGCAATCACAAGGGGAACAATTCGGTTTTGGGACTTTACATGACACACATACTGGGAATAGCATAATTGATGGATAATAATAAAATGTATTAGAAGCGATACGCAAGCAGTTAATATATATACAAGTAATCCAAATTCCATTAGTACAATAATTAGACAATATAATAATGTTGATACAAAGGTTGGTTACATGATAAACAAAAACCCAATCCATCAAATTCATATATGTACATAGTATATACAGTTAACATTCTGTATGGTCTATGACCCCACCCGAGAGGTTTGACAGGTAAATTAAGTAGGTGATGGTAAAAAATAAAATGCATAATGTAACACGGCAGCTGGTGGCTCTACATGTTTCGTGACCCTATGTCACTCGTCAGGAACGGGCACGTGATAAATCTAAAAAAGGGAGATAAATGGGTAATCTGCTGGTTAGCAGCACTGGGGTTAAATACCCCCCACAAAACAGCACAACCCCAACTTACAGCATATATGAACTGGCGGTCCAACACCGGGGAACGCAGACCACACATGGACATCACAGCCAGGAGCTGAGGCAGGAGATAAGGCGGCAGTACCAACACAGGCCCCAACATGTGTGGGCAGGGGCATATCCAGCATGGCAACCTGGTGAATACTGAGGCAAGGTGATAGTGAATGGATGGGTAGGGGGATATGTGCGTGAGGGCAAGATAGGAAAAAGAAATTGAGAAACAGCGGGTTTTTCTTAACAGCGGGCTTGTAGCCAGTTTTATTTTAAAAGGTTTCACAAAAATCAAACAAACAAAACCGAAAATAAATCCTTGCCATTCAGGCTCTTACTAAACATTTCCAGTTTTCCTAAATGAGCGGTGAAGGGCTTCTCCCAGTCGCCCACAAGACAATGCAAACGTTTTGTTTCAGTCATAAAGCAAACTTCAGTTGATCAGCTCTCTCAGGCTTGATGGCTCCTGAGTCCCAGGCCAGTGCAAATCTTTGCTCTACTCCTGCTTATTTATACCACCTGTTGGTGGACACAAGTGTACCACAAAATCTGGTCCGGAACCAACCCTGCTAAGGTGGCTCCTAACACCTGGACCGGATTTTGCCTTAGTTTACTAAAAAAGGAACGCATACAAGATGAAACAAAGGGGATTATTTACTAAAGGCAAATCCACTCTGCACTACTAGTGCACTTGTAAGTGCACTGCAAATGCACTTGGAAGTGCAGTCGCTGTATATCTGAGGGAAAGATCTGAAATGAGGGGAATCTCTGCTGATTTTATCAGCTTATCATGTGCAAGCCAAAATGCAGTTTTTTATTTTCCTTGCATGCCCCCCTCAGATCTACAGCGACTGCACTTCCAAGTGCACTTGCAGTGCAGAGTAAATTTGTTTTTAGTAAATCAACCCCGTAACGTCCATCGATCACCTCGCCTTTCATAAAGTAACATATCCAGCAACTGTCCCAACCAGACAATGGACACGGGAAATGGAATCTGCATTATTTTGGAGTTTCCCAGCTATGTTCCACTGTAAACTTGAATGCTTGAAGAGCAAGGAACCACCTTGTCACACAACAGTTTTTCTCCTTGTTATAACACATCCATTTCAGAGGGGCATGGTCAGTGACTAGTTTGAATGGTCTCCCCAACAGGTAATATTTCAGGGCCTCTAATGCCCATTTGATAGCTAAACATTCCTTCTCAACACTGGCATTGTTTTTCTCATGTCCGTTAAACTTCCTGCTCAGGTAAACGACCGGGTGCTCCTCACCATCTCTGATTTGGGACAGTACCGCACCCAGTCCCACATCAGAGGCGTCTGTCTATACAACAAACTCCTTTGTGAAATCTGGGGTCACGAGCACCGGTTATGCACAAAGGGCTTGCTTCAACATTTGAAATACCTTTTCTGCCTCAGGATTCCACTTAATCAAGACCGACCCTCTACCATTCATCAGGTCTGTCAGTGGGGCTGCAATGGTGGCAAAATTGGGTATATAACGCCTGTAGTACCCTGTGATCCCCAGAAATGCACTAACTTGCTTTTTATTTATAGGTTGGGACCGTTTTTGAACCGGCTCAATCTTATTCATCTGAGGGCTTAATCAGCCCTAGACCAATAATGTAGCCAAAGGTATTTGGCCTCCTCCAAGCCTATGGCCCACTTTTTGGGGTTGGCAGTGAGTCTTGTTTTCCTAAGGGAATCTACTACTGCCTGCACCTAGAGCAAATGAGATTCCCAATCTGGGCTGTGAATGACTACATCATCCGAATAGGTGGCTGCGTATTGGCGATGTGGTCTCAATATCTTGTCCATCATTCTCTGGAATGAGGAATGAGCACCACGGAAACCAAAAGGCATCCGCTTATATTGGAATGACCACTCAGGAGTAGAAAAGGGAGTCTTCTCTTTTGCAGACTACGTTAGGGGTATCTGCCAATAACCTTTAGTTCGGTCTAACGTAGTTATGTACCTGGCACTTCCCAATCTGTCAACAAGTTTGTCGACTTGAGGCATTGGGTACCAATCAAATTTGGACACGCTATTCAACTTACTGAAATCATTACATAACCTTATAGTGCCATCTGGCTTTGGGACCAACACTATGGGACTTGACCAGTCACTGTGGGACTCCTATAACGTCCAACTCTAACATGTTCTTTATTTCATTCTATAGGGCATTACATTTACTTGGACACCTGGTTCCATAATGATGTCATGCTGTATAATTGTGGTCAGTGGTGTGAGAAATGTGAGAAAAAAAATCTCTATTCTTACTCACAAACACTTTTAACGTCCTTTTTTGGGCCACTGACAAGGTTTCAGTTATGGGTACATTCAGGTGTCACAGGGACCATGTCCTTCTGGGAAGTTAGCACTGCCAGTAAAGTCTCTGTCCTTCCAAGGTTTCAAGAGATTAACATGATATATTTACTCTGGTTTCCTTTTCCCTGGCTGGTAAACTTTGTAGTTTACCTCCCCTACTCTTTCCATAATTTCAAAAGGGGACCCTGCCATTTGGCTAGGAATTACAAAATCACCTTTGACTAACCACAGAATCTAGCAGAGCAGTGATTGGCTTTCCATCCACTGAAATCACACACATTTGTTTTTCCATGAGTTCCTGACATGATGCAGTACATGCTACCTTTACAAAAGAGACATGCGTCTTTCAAGTAAGCATCATCACATTGCATTGGTTCATCATTTAGGGAACAGTTAGCAGCAATATGACCCACGGCAGCAATAGTATTTTATGTGTTCTGTACCGAGTCCTCTAAACAGCCTCAGAGACCTTCTTGAGCCCTTTGGCCAGTCTCCAGGTCCTGAGCCCATAGTCTAATTATCTGTGGCAACAGTCTTGTAATTTTTCCCCAAGCCCCTGAACACTGGAAAAGTCTTACCGGATCCTCCGGGCAATATTTCACCCCTAGAGACTGAGGCACGGATGGGTCTAACAAGTCCTTGGCAGCACTATCTCTCTCCACCAGGTCCACCAGCTGGTTTGCAGTCTCAAGGTCCCCATGGCTGACCCACTTCCTCAAAGTGGTAGGGAGCACACGTAAATAACGATCCATGACCACACGCCCCACAATCTTAGGGCCCAGCAAAGTCTATGGCTGCAGCCATTTCTTGGTGAGGCGTATTAAGTCAAACATTTGGGGACGGGGTGGCTTGCAAGTACTGTATGACCACCAATGCACCCATTGAAACCGGACTGCAATGGTAACACCCATGCGTGCAAGCATCTCAGCTTTCAGTGTTTTATAATCCTGGGCAGCATCTGGCTCCATGTCATAATAGGCCTTTTGGGGTTCTCCTGTCAGGAAGGGCACTAGCAGTCCTGCCCATTGATCTTTTTTGCAATCCTCCTCGAACAGCGACTCTTTCAAAAGTTGCTAGGTAAGGCTCCACATCTTCGGCAGGTGTCATCTTCTACAGGTAATAGCTGGCATGCACCATTTTCTGTTCCACCAGCAAAGGACCTGCGGACCCCTTCTTTAACGCCTGAGCATCCGTAAACTGGCGATTCACCTCCTGGTGGGCTGCAATGGCCTGGCGATTTGCCTCCTGCTGCTGGCAATTTGACTCCTGCTGCGCTGCAATGCGACCTTGGGATAGGTTTCCTGCTGCTGGCGATTGTTCTCCTGCTGGGTTGCAGTGGCCTGCAGCAGGGCTTTTAACACATCCTCCATCTTTCCACTTGTTTAGGAAGATGCCCGCTGAAAATCCACCATGTGTGTGAGATTAGCTCAATAAGGAACACCTTCACTTGGCAAAAGGTTGTCCAAATGGCAGGTTTTTCTTAAAAGCTGACTTGAGCCAGTTTTATTTTAAAAGGTTGCATGAAAATCAAACTAAAACAAAAAATAAATCCTTGCCATCCAGGCTCTTACCAAACATTTCCAGTTTTCCTGAGCGGTGAAGGGCTTCTCCCAGTCACCCACAAAACAAAGACAATGCAAACCTTTTGTTTCAGTCATAAAGCAAACTTCAGCTCTCTCAGGCTTGATGGCTCATCAGTCACATGCCAGAGCAAATCTTTGCTGCACTTCTGATTATTTATACTACCTGTTGGTGGACACAAGTGTACCACAAAATCTGGTGCGGAACCATTTTGCTTTAGTTCACTGAAAATGAAAGCATGCGAGGTGAAACATAACGCGTCTATCGATCACCTCGCCTTTCATAATGTCACATTATATATATATATATATATATATATATATATATATACACATATATACACACACACACACACACACACACATACATACACTTTTTTTTTTTCACTAAACTTAAGTTTAAAGCAGAACTCCGGGATTATCAAAAAATCCACCATTAGTACACCCCCCCCTACACTAAACAGTTATTACATTTGTGAAATTCCTTACCATTGAAGAGATGTGTCTAATTTAATTTACAGGAAGTCAGCTCCGTGATTTTGCACTATGTATTTTGTCAGGCAGGCTCTGTTAGAAGAATGATTGCATCCAGAGGCGTAACTAGAACCTTCAGGGCCCCGGTGCAAGAAATTATGAAGGGCCCCCTGACCCCTGGCCAGGGCCCTTCCCTCTTCCCACTGATCCTGGGGCCCTTTACGCCTATTGTGGGTCCCTTTATTACGGTACTGCAGTGGGGCCCTTTCACAAGTTCTGCAGCAGGCCCCAGGGGGACCAGGGAAGCACACAGGGGCCCTGGGAACAGCAGAAGACAAGTAAACTGGATGGAGGAGATTGGGTCCTCTAAATGCCACCCCCGCCATCCTTCCTATTCAGGTGTACCAGGGAGGCACATGGGCCCCCTGGACCATGGGGCCCGGTTGCAATTGCAACCCCTGCAACCCCTATCGTTACGCCCCTGATTGCATCATATCCTCTTCTGTTTACACTACAGGGTGGGCCATTTATATGGATACACCTTAATAAAATGGGAATGGTTGGTGATATTAACTTCCTGTTTGTGGCACATTAGAATATGTGAGGGGGGAAACTTTTCAAGATGGGTGGTGACAATGGCGGCCATTTTGAAGTTGGCCATTTTGAATCCAACTTTTGTTTTTTCAATAGGAAGAGGGTCATGTGACACATCAAACTTATTGGGAATTTCAAAAGAAAAACAATGGTGTGCTTGGTTTTAATGCAACTTTATTCTTTCATGAGTTATTTTCAAGTTTCTGACCACTTATAAAATGTGTTCAATGTGCTGCCCATTGTGTTGGATTGTCAATGCAACCCTCTTCTCCCACTGTTCACACGCTGATAGCAACACCGCAGGAGAAATGCTAGCACAGGCTTCCAGTATCCGTAGTTTCAGGTGCTGCGTATCTTTACAGCATATGTTTTTTTTATGGTTTTTATGGTCAGTAAAAAACAATACCGGGTGAGCTGCTCCTTCCAGGAGGTACCGCCATTCCTCCAAATCCGACTTGATGGCCAGCAATTCCCTATCACGACATCATAGTTCCAGCAAGATGGTGCACCACCACATTAAGGGTGTCAGGTCCGAGCATTCCTAGATGAACAGTTTCCTGGAAAGTGGATTGGTCATCGTGGGCCAGTTGAATGGCCCCCAAGGTCTCCCGATCTGACTCCCTTAGAGACTTTTATCTTTGGGGTCATCTGAAGGCAATTGTCTATGCTGTGAAGATACGAGATGTGCAGCACCTGAAACTACGGATACTGGAAGACTGTGCTAGCATTTCTCCTGCGGTGTCGCTATCAGTGTGTGAAGAGTGGGAGAAGAGGGTTGCATTGACAATCCAACACAATGGGCAGCACATTGAACACATTTTATAAATGGTCAGAAACTTGTAAATAACTCATGAAAGAATAAAGTTATGTTAAAACCAAGCACACCATTGTTTTCCTTGTGAAATTCTTAATAAGTTTGATGTGTCACATGACCCTCTTCCTATTGAAAAAACAAAAGTTGGATTCAAAATGGCCGCCATGGTCACCACCCATCTTGAAAAGTTTCCCCCCTCACATATACTAATGTGCCACAAACAGGAAGTTAATATCACCAACCATTCCCATTTTATTATTTCCTATCAGGCTTTCCACATTGCCGTGAATGTGGGAGGTACACTAGGCTTGAACAAGCCCACTTCAACATGAATCACGCCCCTCATTCTGCAGCCAGGCCCACTATTCAGTGACAAATAGCATGTGTTCTCTCCCCTCCAGCCACAAGGAGATAAACATATTGCCATTACTTTATGTAATCATTACTGATCTGTACACACATCCCATAATGACATATTATACACACTGCATTCTGCTGTAATTCACTATTAGACATATTCCTACTACTGCTGTAGATTTTAGATCTTTCTAGCAATAATCAGTGCTGGTATCGTGTATGTGAGGACATCCCTAGACGCACCACAGAAAGAAAGAAAGGGCCGGGATGTTTTACATCAGCATGTGACACAAGTAAGTGTCTGCATGAGAAAAACACAAAAAAAGAGCAGCGCTAACTTACTAATAAATAACACAAATCTGGTAGAACCTCTAATGTATGGAAATCTCAATAGACTTCAATGTCAGTGCCGTCTCATGCGTTTGTGACCAGAGCACATATGTGCGTTTATGTCACCAGTGCACATGTGCGTTTATGCCACCAGAGCACATATGTGCATTTATGCCACCAATGCACGTGTGTTTATGCCACCAGAGCACATGTGCGTTTATGCCACCAGTGCAAATATGTGTTTATGCCACCAGAGCACATATGTGCATTTATGCCACCAGAGCACATATGTGCAGAGTGGGGATCATTAGAACACAACGGCCGGCGACAGAGTGGGGAATCCCCGGGCGGCAACAGGTCTTGTATCTTGTGTATAAAGGGCAAAGAGATAGCAGGCGGGTAGCGATGGCACGGGGGGCGCTGCTGGCAGGGAGCAGGGGGAGGGAGGAGGAAACATCCTCAAAGGGCAGTACAGACAGGGGGTTGCAAGCCCACCTCCGCCCACTACATCAAGGAAGTTGATCCTTGCTGCGTTTTCTAGAAAACTACAAGTGGGCGTGTCAGACTGCTGCTGGCAGTACAGGACGGAGAGCTGCCAGCAGTTTTACAAATAGGATGTCAGAGGGGAATAACATTTTTTCAGCAAGTTCAGCAGGCTACTAAAGGAACTACAGAGCTCAGTAGAAGATGGATGGCATAGTTGGTGAAGGTAGGAGATAAGCAACAAGGACATGGGAAAAAGTTTTTTCCTGGAGTTCTGCTTTAAGTTACAACTCAAGTACAGTACTTCTCCCAAGCAAAAACAACTGCAATCTATTTTATTACTGTATAATGAGCTTGCCTTAATCTCAAACAAAACCAGGAAAACCTATATTTCCAACTCTAGGCTGTGTACATGAAGGCTTATTTGAATGAATCATCCTCCTTCCCAAGCCTGTAGCTATTGCAAGCTGTTGATTACCCCGAAAGACACTAACCGCTTCTATCATGGCCATAACTTTTCTTATCACTTTTCGTCTCACTATTTTACTTTTAATTGCCGACTTCACACTGTGCACCTCTCATTCACTGTTGCTGAAAAACTGCCAACGGGTTCTATTTTAACTACAAAAGGAGATGCTTTGCTTTCTGAACATTAAAAAGTACTATGTAGAGGGTGGGAAAAGTAAATAAACAGAATAAAAACATATAAGCCTTCCTTTGAGCAATTTCTATTTCATCCGGTTTCTTTTGTATTTGCATAACGTATGGTCAACTGCATACTGAAAAGTGAGGAATGCATGAAATAACTGCCAGGGGAAATCTTAAATATTTAGCCCATGTACACTATAGCAAGCATTTGCTGCACATTAAATCTAGAACAATGTAAATTGAAAATTAAATTCTGAAAATGATGCATTACATTTTAACGACTTAGGTAAAAAGCAAATAAATAGAACCAGCTCCTGTCAACCTCAACAAGTCAGCCCTAAAGGAAATATCACACCTCTGCCTTCTTTTGTGAAGCACAAGCTGGCTATACACTAGTAGGTTTTTTGAACTAATGTTCTTACAAATATTCATACAAACATCTGTACATTCAATTACTAATTTGAAAAGTACTTCAAATTTTTTGTTAGCTTTTAACATTCAATTTTGGAATGAATGTATTTTCCCAAACAAAATCCACATACACTGTAAGCAATTTGTGCCAAAACATTTTTCCATCCTGCTCCTTTGATAACTTCTCGTAGCCGGGACAAAATGTTGACCACGGGTGGTGACGTCATTTCCAGCTGATGAGATGCAAGTCAACAACCATTTCTGGTTTCCGGTTTTATACTCACAAACACAATTTTAAATGTAAGTGGATGTTTTTTTTGTTTTTTTTTTTAATACAATAAATACGGAGTTACACTATATACCTCTTCTTTGCCATTCATTACCTACATGCACTGCACCCTGAGGGGACACAGCTGCAAGAGCTGCTAGTGGAGACGTATTCTGTGGGACTACAGTATCCAGCCATCAACATAAGCGTTTATGACTTCTGTCATGGAAGTCCAAGCTATTTGGTGAGTGCAAAGGTACACAGGAGGGGAGCACGGATTGCTTGGAATGCATACAGAGCACTTGGCACTTTTTTGCACATATATTATGAAGCGTATGTGTTGATGAACTGCTGATGAACTATTTGCACATACATTAAGAAGATTTTGCACAGATGAATTGCGGATGAACTCCTTTTTGGATTTATGGATTTATACTTTTTTGGACTTTCAATTTTTGTTTTTTTAATGCACTAGCACTTTGTTGGATACTTGTTCATTTGATATGGTTTTTGCTGCTTCCCTACCAGTCTGCGTAACCTTGACTCTAAATATTTTATTCCAGAGCCTTTTCGTTTTTTTAGAACCCAAAATTCAAGTCTGGAATAGTGGCATTTAGGACACACTCTCATCCTTATTGAATCATTCCTAATATCTCTCAAAGCATTGTCAACATCTTGCAAATATATTAACCCCGTGGGGTGAGTGGTTAAATAATATTGATACAGTGTCAGATTCATCTGATCTATTTTACTGTTAATGGGATCAGTAATATTTTGCCCATACAGTGGGATGCATAGGTGTCCTGGGACTTATTATTCTGGGATCAGGAAAGAGGGAAGTTTGTTTTTCTTTGTCATATTAGGCTGTATGTCATGAAGTATGGGAGTTGGTGTATATAATGCAATGGTCTAGATCTGAAAATAATTCTTGGTTGCAATACTAACAGAACTGCTTGTATTAGTCTTGGAGTTGTACTGCTGTCCTAGTGCTGAGGTCTTCTTTCTTTGGTGTTGTCTGATTACCAGGCTGTCACTAAGTGTTTTATGTGTACAGTACATGTTTATTGAAAAATTCAAAGAAAATTAATTTTCCAAAAAGAAAATTTATTAACCCCACATTGGTGTTTTTCCTGTTTTGTTGCATTACAACCTGGAATTAAAATGGACATTTTGTAAACCAAGGTAACCTTTTAAGCTGGAAAGAGCTGGAGCAGTTGTGCCTTGAACAGCAAAAAAATCAAAGGGGCTAGATGTGCTAAGCTCATCAGGACATACCCCAGGGCACTAGCAGCAAATGGTGGCATTACAAAATATTGACTCTTGTGGGAAAAAAGGGGCAGAGGGGGGACTTATGTAATTTTCATAATGGTTTGTTTTACACTAAAAAATATTTTGCCCCTTAAAAGGTCAAGGCATATTCCATGGAATTCATAAAGACTGGAACAGAGATTTTGCTGAAGTATCTCTCATGCATTCTAAAAGTGGTAAGAATGTGCCAAATGCATGTACCAGTCTAGAATGTGTACTTGAATTTGGAGCATACTGCAACACTTTTAGAAAGCCCTCGAGACACTTTCGCAAATTCTGTCTGAGCCAGTTTTTCACTCTGTATGCCAAAAGAGAGTTGGTCTTAATTAGCTCCACTTTGACATTTGGCACATCCAATGCAACACAGTGTTTAAGTGGCGTATTATAGAACTATCTGAATTCGGTGCACAAGTCGCAGTCAGAACCAAAGGTGTCGCAAATGCTGTATGAATTTGGCGCAATACATTAACAAGAGGGATTAACGCAAGAAGAGCAAGTCCTAAAAGTCTATTTTAATTCCAGGTTGTAGTGCAACAAAACAGGAAAAACACCAAAGGATGGGGGGGGGGTATCATTTTCTATAATAAACACTTATGATTGCCTTATACCCGGTTTTATTCCTTGGTATTTTATGGGTTGTACACTAGTAGGGAGGTTATGACAACCTTGCCATTTTAGTGCACCAATTCACTACAAAAGCAGAGGATCTCGGGAAACCAAGAGCATAAAACTAAGGAAGCAGTGCTTACTAGTAAACTCTGCCTGAACAGTTTCCTAACCTGAGTACCCCTGGCATTGCCTCATGGCAAATGTTATTAAATACCAGTCACATGAATAGACAGTGGACTGATGCTGGGTTTGTATTATCAGTGAAAACAAAGGTTTGATTAGCGTAGAATTATCATAATTTTAAATATTATACCAATATCCCATACACTTCTCACTAAAGCTTTGCTTTAAGACAAAAAGAAAGAAGATGACTTACAGATGAAGATCCCAGCATGGACTTTGGCGATCGTATAATCCCTGCTATTGAATGTCGCAACGTATCAAACTTGGATACTCTTTCTTTTTTGTCCTGAAAATGAATTTTAAAAAATTACAACAAACTGTAGCGATAGCAATACAAAAATATCAATTTGTTAATAAACATGGTTTCAGCTGATATGTTTCAGTATATCTCACATGTGAGTATACTGTATCTAATGAATACAAATAGGAGAGAATAAATAACTGCAGATGTATACCAAGAGTATAGTAAGGAGCAAATACATTTCCAGAGGATCGGTAAGTAAATGTACAGCCATCCGATTTCATAAAGCAACCCAATACTTTCTAAAAGTTGATGTCAGAGAAACAAACACAGAGAAAACAAAGATCTGTCTAAACCAGTTTTGGACAAATAGGTGTATCAGGTCAGTGAATGCAGACAGTCAACCGGAGAAATGCTGACATGCTACATGAGACATGAATTCATGCCTACAAGAGACCTTGAATGGCTGAGGGCATCTGACTGGTACATGAGACAGAAATCAATGCCAAAACAATCTCCTTAGAAATCAGCACTTCCACTCCCATCACTGGGTGTTGAGATTGTGGGCAATGCAGTAAGTATCCAGGCTGCATAGGTCTCTCTGACTGACCATTTGTACAGAGGGGGATCTCTCTGCTGATTGCCACTGAGCAAGCGGATGACAGGTCCATGTCCACTCTGCATAGAGGTCCCGCTCTCCTCTATGGGGCAATCTGATGGAAACAGACCGCCTGTCCATTTCCATCCGATTCAAAAGACAGATGGGGAATAGGACCACAATCCGTTTGTTTTAGGCAGACAGGATGGGACCTGATAGCGGCGAGTGTCAGCGGACAAGTGTAATCCGCCGCTCCATAGAAGAGACTGGAGGGCCTATAAGGCAGACCTGATGGGGCAGCCCGTGTGAAAGGGGCCTAAAAAGGCTGTTTGATCCTGTCTTCTTTGAACTTGCCGCTTTTTTTACTGTCCCAATCCATCCAGTTTTGTTTGGGAGGGTGCATGTTATCAGCATAGGGCGAATCAACACTGTCCAGATAGAGGGTCAGGGGTCATGCAGCCTCATAGGACAGTCAGAGGAGAATGAAAACTCATCCTACAAGCTTTAACCACTGCTCGGCCAGACACAGATAGAAGTCACAAGGCTGCTATATACAGTTGATGAGAAAAAGGTATTTATAAGATTTTATTTACTAAAATAATTGCATTGTCATGTTCTGTGTGCTGTGGGAGACCAGATATAGTGAATGCAGATTCTAGGTTCAGGAACACTTTAAACTTTTTAAATGGTGACCACATTTTTAACATTTAAATAAAAAAGGGATTTTATTAAAACTTACCGTAAAATCCTTTTCTCTGAGTTCACTGACAGACGAAGTTTTAATAAAATCCCTTTTTCTCCTATCGTTCACTGACAGGCGCAGCTCTCCATTACGTGTGGGGATGTCCCCAAGCTGTGTCAAAAAAGAGGGGTGGGCAAACGCTAACAACACTACCCAACAAAACCTCGAAGGAGGCGCCAGACGCGCCTACACTGCCGCCTGCAAAACTTTGCGGCCAAAAGCAGCATCCGAAGATGCAAACACATCAACCTTATAAAACTTAGTGAAAAGTGTGTACCGAGGCCCAAGTGGCCGTCTTGCACACCAGTGACACTGAGGACTGGTGTCTGAAAGCCGAGGAAGTGCTAACAGCCCAGGTAGAATGAGCCGTGACCGGAAAAGGGGAAACCTTGCCCCGAACAGAATACGCATGGGTCACAGCCTGTCCGATCCAATGAGAGATTGTAGCCGAGGAAGCCGCCAAACCTTTGCACGGACCCTCAGGCAACACAAACAAGGCATCAGCTTTTCGAAAAGAAGCTGTAGCAGACAAATACACTCTTAAGGCCCTCACTACGTCCAAAGCATGCAGTTCAATTTCTTTTGGATGCGATGGACAAGGGCACAATGAAGGAAGGACAATATCTTCATTAATGTGAAAGAAAGAAACCACCTTCGGAAGAAAGGAAGGAGAGGGTCGCAAGACCGTCTTATCCTTATGCAGGCCTAAGTAGGGAAACTTGCACGAGAGTGCTGCTAATTCAGACACCCGTCTGGCGGAGGTGATGGCTACTAGGAAAGCCACCTTCTGCGAGAGCAGTTGTAAGGAAATCTCCCTGATTTTTTCATAAGGCGGTTTCTGAAGTACAGAAAGCACCAAATTCAGATCCCACGGAGCCAACGGAACCTTCACCCGAGGCGCCACATGTCGTACACCTTGAACAAAGGTACGAATCAACGAGTGCCAAAGGTGTCTGAAAAAGAACTGCCAGAGCCGATATCTGGCCCTTAAGAGTACTTAAAGCCATTTTTTTTTCAGGCCCTGCTGCAAAAAAGTTAGGACCCTGGATGCCACATAAGAGCGAGGGTTATGACCCTCCGCCTCGCACCAAGCTATATAAGCCTTCCAGGTGCGGTGGTAAATCTTGCGATCCGCCAAGGGGCGTCTGCCACCATTTGTACCACGTCGGCATACCAAGTGCGCCGAGGCCAATCTGGAGCCACCAGGATTATTGGTATTCCCTCCGCCACTATCCTGCGGATCAATCGCGGTAACAGTTTTATCAGAGGGAAGGCATACAGAAGTCGGTAACGGCCCCAGGGGGCCACCAGAGCGTTCGTGGCCACTGCCAATGGATCCTTCGTTCTGGACACAAAGTTCTCCACCTTGTGATTGAACCGAGACGCCATGAGATCCACGTCCGGCTTCCCCCGTCTGCGGCAAATCTGGTTGAACACCTCCGGGTGGAGGGACCGCTCTCCCTGGTCCAGCGTCTGGCGACTGAGAAAATCCGCCTGCCAGTTCTCCACACCTGGAATGTAAATGGTGGAGATTGCCGGAACGTGACGTTCTGCCCAACGCAGTATCAGAGCTGCCTGCGCCGCAGCTGCTGGACTTCTTGTGCCGCCCTGATGGTTCACATACACCACTGCTGTGGCATTGTCTGACTGAATTCGGACCGGACTGTCCTGCAATCTCACTATCCAGTGAGATAGGCACAATCTGATTGCTCTCAGCTCCAGTACATTGATGGGGAGGCGAGCCTCCTGTGCCGACCAAAGGCCCTGGGCCGATAGCTGCCCCAGGATCCCTGCCCAGCCTGAAAGACTGGCATCCGTAGTGATGATCACCCACTGGAGGGGCAGGAACGATTTCCCCTGAGTCAGGGCCGAGTCCCGAAGCCACCAGGTCAGAGACGTCCTGGTCTGTGAGCTCAGACGAATCAGAAGGTCCAAGGACCGAGGTGACCTGTCCCACCGAGCCAGAATTGCTCGCTGAAGGAGACGAGTGTAACTCTGGGCAAATGGTATCGCCTCAAAAGACGAGACCATGAGCCCCAGCACTCGCATACAGAATCGTAACGAAGACCGACGGCGCGACAGAAGAGTGCGCACTGCCGACTGCAGAGACAGCAACTTGGCTGGAGGGAGGAACACCTTCGCCTGCACTGTGTCCAATATCAGACCCAGGTACTCCAGGCGACTGGTCGGTGATACCGACGATTTCTGCAGGTTGCGTAACCAGCCAAAATCCTGCAGGGAGGTCATTGTGATCCTCACATTCTCCTCCAGAGCAGAGGCGGACTCCGCTCGCAGGAGCAGGTCGTCTAGGTAGGCTACTACCGCAATGCCTCTCTGTTGCAGCAACGCCAACACCGGGGCTAGCAGTTTTGTGAAAACTCGGGGTGCCGAGGCCAGACTGAAGGGGAGAGACACGAATTGAAAATGGAGGTCTCCCACCGCAAAGCGCAGGAAGCGCTGATGCCGTGGACAAATGGGTACATGGAGGTACGCATCCCTGATGTCCAGGGACGCCAGACACTCCCCCTGATGGAGGGCGGCCACAACCGAGCGGATAGATTCCATCCGGAATTTCTGCGCCCTCACATACTGGTTCAGGGCCTTTAGGTCCAGTTCTGGCCGAACCCCCCTAGGCATTTAAACTGATGAGCTATGCTATGGAAGGGGTATATGTGGGAAGAGGACGGCCCCATGGGAGGGGCCAGCTGTTTCTTTTCCCTGCCTAGTTAACTCCTAGTGAGACCAGCATAAACCCCACACATAATGGAGAGCTGCGTCTGTCAGTGAACGATAGGAGAAATTAGCTTATTTATCGATAGTAACAGCTTAATTAAAAAGACAAGCTGTTGTAAAAAAAATAACCAAAAGGATGTATAAATGCATAAGTGAATATTAGCTCTGTGCTAATGGAGTTGAGAATACGCCAAGATGCCTAGCATATTATAAAACTCATTACTTGTAAATTAATTAGTTGCTAATGTTTGTTAACAGGTGTCTTTGACAATGGTTGTCAACAAAAAATACATTAAGACAAATCATATGCTATTAAATAATAATCTTTAAAAGACAATACATTGCTCATTGTTGCCCATACATAAGATCTATGGTGGGTTAGCAGCACGGGGTGGTAAAATGATGCAGCATTCACGGTTGTTCAATATATTGCTTATTCTAGTCAACTGAAATGTTTCTACAGGCAGTGCCCGGGTTACAAACAAGATAGAATCTGTAGGTTTGTGCTAAAGTTGAATTTGTAAGTTAAGTTGGAACGGGTACATTATTTAACCACCTCCCACCCGGCCATTGTACATATACCGGCCACTGTACATATACGGCTGGGTGGGAGCTTCCCCATTCTGACAGGACGTGTATTTACCTCCTGCAGAACGGGAGCTCGCAGCACGGCCACGCGGCGTGCTGCTGCTGGATCCTGTGATCATTATGATCACAGGATGCAGCCGAGCAGAGATCGGGATACGGGCGCAGTGACTGGCCCTCCCGATCATGAGACGGCTGTGTCCAATCACAGCCGTCACATTGTAAACAGAGACGAACGTCTCTGTGACAGTTCTCCCCCCGCCGAGCCCAAGTGAGAGTTCAGTTGGGGGGGGGGGGGAGAGAATCTGCAGATAGGTAACAGCTCTCTGCATGATGAGGATTTCATGCAGAAAGCTGTCACAGATCGCCCCCCACACAGTGCACCAAGCACACGGATACCCCTGCCCCATACACATAAGTGTCCCCATAAAACAGTCCCCAAACACATCTGTCACCATACACAAAACATCTGTCACAGTCCCCAAAACATCTGTATGTCCCCAAAACATCTGGCACAGTCCCCAAACATCTATGTCCCCAATCACATCTGTCACCATACACAAAACATCTGTCACAGTCCCCAAAACATCTGTATGTCCCCAAAACATCTGTCACCATACACCAAACAACTGTATGTCCCTGTCACATCTGTCACAGTCCCCGTCACATCTGTCTGTCCGCCAACAGCAAATAAACTCCGATTTGGGTTATTTTTACCAAAGAAATGAAGCAGTATCATTTTTGGTCAAAATTTAAGAAGAGAAAAAAATGATAAAAATGTAATATGGGTACAACGTCGCACGACCGCGCAATTGTCATTCAAACTGCAACAGCTCTGAAAGCTGAAAATTGGTCCGGGAAGGAAGGGGGTTTAAGTGCCCAGTATTGAAGTGGTTAAGTATAACTCCAGCAAAAAAAAAAAAAATAATTTTAAAGTTTTTTTGTATAGCATAGGGACAGGTTGAAACCCCTGTAATGTTTGTTTTGCTGCCTGTGCCCCTGTTCAGAAGATTTCACCTCACTTTCTGTCCCTGTGACAATTGGATTTTGAAAATTTTGGGTTGTTGTGGAAACAAGGATTGGTGACAAAGCTTCGGCAGACCAATAATATAATAATTACAATCAGCGTAATTAACATACACTACTAATAAAAGTAATTTAAATTTGTGTTGCGCAGCCAGACAATGTAAAGTGATTCCACAACAACAATGCAATGTATTCAAATAAATTTAGTGTAGCACCTAAATCAATAACATATAAAAAGTCCCACGAAATTGTGTGCTAAACATAAATCCAGCAACTTCCAGGAAATAAATTAAAAATGGTAATAAAAAAATATATGTAGCAAAACACCCTGTGTCTTCACTCTTAATGCATAGTGCACATCCATCACCAGGTGAAGGGCCTTCTCAACTCAATTAAATTACCAACATGCTCATCGATCGTTAACCAAGGTACATCCCTTGTACCCTCCTTGGTTAACATAGGGCATCCATCCCCAACCACTTGCCGAAGCGCTCCATGGACTGAGCTCACTTATCATACAAGGCACAAACATAGTGTACTTCTTATTGTTCTTTATTTAAAACACCCTGCAATAGAATAAACTTACAAAATGATAGAATCAAAGTGCTAATCAGAGCAGTAGCTCCACCCGGCTCACCACCTCCAACAGCGCGACTACAGCGTGATGTCACAGGCTCGGCTGCTCCCCTCTAGACGCATGCCCTGTGATTGGGCTTCCTCAGTAAGCAGTAAGGGGTGGGGGGTTATATGCCACATTTTAGGCGAATAGCTCTTCTGATCAGAGTTATTGTTTTATTCAAAAGTGTCTTCTGAAAAGTTTTGAAATAAGCTCATGGTCACCGAACTGACCATGAGCTTATAGCAGCAGGAGGAAGTCCGGTCCATACGGCATATGGACCTGCCCAGTTGGAAGCAGTGCTGTAGATCCTGGCAGAGAACCAATTAAAAGAAGAACTACTTCATCCCCCCCCCCTACTGATACTCCTCCCCTCTGATACTGAAACTGATACCTTAAAGTCCGCAGATTGCAATATCAGGTTCACATATGTGCGGGGCTGGTTTCAGTGCAATTTGTAAAATGAGTTGGGTGCAATTTAGTTTATTGGCTCAGGTACAAATATTTCAAGCATATGACACTGGAAATCGCACCTGAACTACACAAAATCATACCTGACTCTTTAAAATTGCTCCATAGAAAGCCGGTTTGGTTCACGTCATGCGAATCGGAAATGGTCACATGACACTAGAAATAGATGTTGGTAACTGGTCTTAAAAACCTGGTATCGGTGCATTCATACATACTTGCATTGCAGGGTTGTCCTCTATGCACATTCTCTGCCATTGCAGATGGCTACTCAAATAAATATATGAGGGCAGCAACATTAGCAAGCATTCTACTATCTATTATCCTGAGCATGAACTACCATGGTAATGCATACTATACCAAAAGGCAGTTATTTAGTAAAGCAAGGTACTTTATCAATTAGGACATGATTTTCAAACATAATTTGAAAGCACTTGCTAACTGTAAAAGCTATATCTAATCACATTTGTGAGTTTTACTTAACCTTCTGCCAAACATTTCTGTTTTATGAAAATGGGCTGATAATATAGCTTAGAACTGGGTTACATTTTGGGCAAGTGTTTGAAAGAGAATGCATTATTAGTGGGTAACAAAATGCTTCTCAGTGGCATGGAGAGCAATTTAACTTCCATTTTGATAAGGTGCATAGACTTATTTTTTCTTTTACAGTCCTTGAACATGGGTCACAACACTCTTGAGAAGCAGAAGATTAAAGCCTGAAAGCACATGCTGTGAAAGTCAATGAGTATAAGCCGTGGAGAAGAAGGCGACGAGATCAAAAACAAAAAAAAAAGTTTAAATCAATTCTAGAACAGTTAACCTAGCGCAGCTAAGGAAATAATGCTTAGAACACACAACACTTTCATATGGCTGAAAAATCTACAAGAAAAAAAATCTGCTTACTTCTCAATTTAATCATATTTAAAGCAACAACATTTTCCATTGTGATTTGAAGAACGTTAAACCAAATGTCAGCCTACACTCTTGAAGGAGCTTAGGCACACACATAACATTGGCATGACAGCAAAATGAAGAGATGTCATTTGGTATAAAAAGTTTAAACACCAAAACTTACCACTGAGGTAAGAATTCAACGCCCCCTACTTTTGACAGATCTGAAGGAAGACCTCCAGATGCAAAGACCACTTGCCTCTAGACTTTGATGACTTAGATGGCCATCCTGATTTCCACTCTCAGAATGTAAACTGCAAAGAGTGTTGGGATATGAAGCTCCACCTACTGAGGAATGTGGGAGACTTCCAGCAGAGCTGCAGGACTTTTTATTCCACCCTAGTGATTGACATACATCCTCAACTGAATGCTCAGAGTGCGGTTCAATGCGGAAAAATTGATTCTTAATACATATAGTTTTAGGACATTGATAAACAACAGATTCCACCTAAGACCAGAGGCCCTGTACCAACTGCTGAACCAACAACCTTCCCAGCCAAGCAGGATGGCATCTGCTATGACAACAATTCAACAAAGGGGCAGTATGGGCTTGCTGGTCAACTGCAATGGGGAACAAAGCCACAACAGGGAGGACTTAATTGGACGACTCGTGCACATTGGTTTGTCCATCGTCGAGGGAGGTTTGTCCCAGTAGGTCAGAATTTCTCGCTGCAAAACCCAGGTGTGATGTTGTGCATACAGAATCGCCTTAAGTTAGAAATCATAACAAAGTCTAGAACTTGCATTCAACTCTCCAGGATTATTTTTTTTCGTAACAGAAATACCTATCATGAGCCACACAGTTGGTTCTGCAAACAAAATATGGACATGCAAGTTTAGGTCCTAAATATCTATGGATGTCATGAAATCCCTCTGATGAGGAAAAGGTTAATAAATTATCGGACCCGCTCAAAGGCAATGAGCACCTTGGAGGTCCACAATCAGCTGAATCGCATCCTTTTCTGGTACCGAAAAAGGTTGTAAAAGAAACCCATGAAGGAAATGGAGTGATAACTCCATGTTGGAGCAAAACATTGAAGGCCAGTAAGAGTTCGCTGAGCAAAGAAGGGTAAAGACTGAAATGAGGAGGAAGCGGTCTGGCGGGCAGGAAAGATAATGTATTTTTGTAGCTTGACATAATCAGTTCATGGACCCTGTTGTCAGGATGTGCAAAATCCAAGGGTTGGCTAACAAGCAAAGTCACCCACTGAACTTAGTATAGACAGGTGGGGGCAAACCTTGTTGAAGACCTGTCTGCAGGTTTCTTTGATTTGTGCTGCCAGGGACGCTTGGGCCCGACAGAAGAGGAGGACTTGAAAGGCTCGAAGCCCTTGACCCGAGTCACAGGGGAACAACAAAATGCACTTGTAAGCAGAAAAAAGTGGGCCTTGCTTATGAAATCGCTTTTAGTTTTTTCCAAAGTTGAGGGAGAATGGTCTTTTTACCTCCCATGAGGGTTTTGATGATGTCATCTAACGCTGTGCCAAAGAGTCAGTCTCAATGAAATGACAAGTCTGGCAAGACCATCTTACAAGTCTGGTACACCTACTTACACCTAAGCAATAGTATGCAGCTCAGAACTACCAAGACTGAAAATTCAAGGAATTCAAGGGGTCCAAGTGGTAGTAAACCCTCCTATCATTTTCAGCCCAGGAAGCTGCCATCTTGGCCTCTGTTTAATCTACAACTGCCATGATGCTGCACATGTGATCACCAGGCATTGGATGGTTTGAGAGTTTGGTTGAGAGCACAACCAATGGGAGTGTTACATTTCCGGCACGTGCCGGAAATGGAACTGGATTTTAAACCGTTAAATGGATAGGTTTACTACCGCTTTAAGGGACGCTTAAAACATGTACCTGAGGCCCTGGACCAATTAGTTCACTAGTTTCAAATAAAACAGGGGGACACCTGTTTTTTTTAACCATACCTTGAGTTTGCCCTTTTTGTTCGTGTTTGGGACATCAGTGCAGAAGCCAAGAATGGACACAGAGTGCTGGTGAGTAACATCATTGGTCGATATCAATCCAAAAACAAAGATGGCCACAGGAGCTGAAGCAGTGGCCACCAGAAGAAGTGCCGCCAGGATGAATGCATTGGGAAAGAGATACACCTGTGCTCAAATCCCAATAGCTAGTACATGTATTTGAACTATCAGGTGGTAAAGGGGTGTGACTACATATCTAGAATTTGTAGGGTGAGTGCATGGGTGCAGCAAGTGCCTAGTAACCCCTAGGCCAGAGACCCATACGTCTAATAAAACAGTAGGGCCACAGAAGTATAGGAGAAATCCTGCATGCACTACAGCACATGGAGGCCATTCGCGTACTCGCCCACTTAGGAGGTAAGGCACTTTACATATACTATTCTGCAGGCCTGACATGTAATTTCTCCCAGAACAGATTGCCTTCCAAATGGGTGGTGCTGTTGGCCTGGGTTGAAAAATTTTAACAGCCAAGGGTCATTCAGTCATATGCGTCCTCCATAAGGTATTGCACAGGCTGCCCCAATTTTAAATAGGGCTGTCACAGCCAATACTGCATGTAGCCAGGGATCTAAATGGACTCAAGCTGGGGCGACTACTATCATCCACATTATCTAGTCGACCATCCAGCTCGACTGGTGTGAAGGTTTAAAAAAAAAAAAAAAACAACAAATTATCCCTGCTAAAGAAAAAGGTACTAGGATTTCAGCAGGGAGCTTAGGCCCTTACTTCTAGACACAAGAAAAAAAAAAAATGAACTAGCTACAGCAGATCAGTAGATGGGGGGTTTGACCACTGACATTGCTTTTGTTTTGTGCCTAGTGTCCTACTCTTGGTAATACCTCTGAGGTCAAAATTCAAGTGTCTTTAACTACTTAACCATAGAGCAATTTTCTTCACTTTTTTCCATATGTTAAATTCTGTATTATTTTATACCCCCAGAACATTATATTTTGAAAGCAGAAGCACCTCTACGCTTTGAAAATAAAAGCTAGACGCCGACTGGTTGCCATGCACAGCTGCTCCAGATTCTGCTTGCTTCAGTTATAACAAAATCTCTTGAATGTATTTTTAATATATTTTTTAAATGCACATGCTTGCGCTATCATATCTGTTATTTTATTATAAGTTGATTGGTCACTGGATGCAGGGTATATTCACTAATACAATGACTCTGCCTAACTGTTTACCAGTTGAAATATCAGCCACATGGGGAGTGCATGGTCTTCAATAAGTCAGCCAACTTACATTTTGGGAAGGAGAAGTAAAAAACACAACTATTGTCGATCACTAGAAAGATTAAGTAAAGCCCGTGCATGTAGTGAATAAATATAGCTACCCACAGACACACACTTCAAGTGTATGTCTGAGCAAAATATGAGGGAAAAAAATCATGAAAGAGATGCCTGCAATACACACACATTTATCCATGTTTTATCCCTTAAAGTGGTTGTCAACTTGTGACAACCACCTTAACCTACAGGTAAGCCTATGATGAGGCTTACCTGTAGGTGCCCTGCATATCTCCTAAACCTGTACGGTTCAGGAGATATGCAGTGTTGAAGCTGTACCGACTTCACGTTGGCACATGCGCATTGAAGAAACGGCCTCCGTGCCATTCCTCCACTGCGACCGTGCCGTGACTGGCAGCTCCCGCACACATGCACAGGAGTGACGTCACGCGACTCTAGCCAGTCACAGCACCAGAGTCGCGGCCCCGGAAGGAAGAGGGGCAGAAGATGGACGCCCCCAGCAAAGGGGACAGCGCTGGACGTTGCAGGCTTCGTTTGCAGGTAAGTGGCACATAATGGGCTACTATGCGATGCATAGTAGCCCATTATGCTTCTACTTTACAGGGGACCATAGAGGAAGTAAATCCCATCTGGGTTTACTTCCTCTTTAAGCATAGCAAGTATATATGAAAAATAAACAAAAATCAAAAATAGTTGGTGTTCCTGCCAAAAATTCTGTGAGTTCTCAACTTCTTGTTGCATGACAATTCTTCCTCTGCTTAAAGTGGTTCTAAAGGCAGATGGTTTTGTACATTAACCTCCCTGGTGGTATGATGTCAGATTTTTGCATCTCAAAGCGGTACATTTTTTCGCATAGAAATTTGGTGTTTTATATTGTAGGCCTGTAATTCTTGGGAAGAACTCACTTAAGACAAGAGTCTAGTAGACATCCCGGTTACGATTAAGTTTGAAATAATCATTATATAAATAATTAAAAAAATAATTAAAAAAATGTATTTAATAATGTAATCAAGTCAAAAACACTGAAATTTGCTCAGTTGCAGAACTGTCGCTGTCACTTTCAGTGTCTGATGATAAATTCCCCAAAAATCAGTATCACTCAATTCTGCAAATGATTCTTATTTACTATCGCTGTTTTCTAGCTGATCAAAAAACGCTTTTGACGTAAAGGGACGCTTTTTTATGCGATGGACATTCTCAAGTTTCCAGGCAGAAAGAATGGCATATATAAAATATAAAAGCGTACGCAGGGCACCGGACAAAGCACTAGGGACAAAGGGGATGTGAAATGATTTGATACAATAATGTAATCTTACAGCTTACAGTGTACTGTATGTTTACGGTGTTTCACTTTTTGAATCTCCTGCCAGGCTCCGCCTCCGTGCGACATGATGCTCGCAGGGAATGGAGCCTGGCATCACACAGAGGCATCGAGCAGAGGACACAGCGGGGGAAATCGCTGGATCCAGGAGACAAGGTAAGTAACCCAGCCTTGGATCCAGTGATGCAATCCCGAATGTGGCTAGGGGTTACTGCTATTTGCAGTGAAAACATACCCTGAGCCACACTCGGGAATACCGTCAAGGAGGTTAATTCATTCTATGCATCAAAGAAAAAAAACCTTCTGGGTGCAGGTCCATCTCCGCTCACTGTGCAGAGACGGACCTGTCAGCCCCGCTGCCCTCTATGGGAGATCGGAGGAAAAACGGATCCGCCTCTCCCTTTTCATCCAATTCCATCCGATCCGCCAGACAGAAGGAAAAAAGGGTTTCCATCCATCTGGATTTGGCGGCCCGGATCGGATTGCGGTGGATGTCAACAGACATGTCACCGCTGACATTCATCACTCCATAGGGCTAAATGGAGTGCGTCCGGTTATGTCCTGAAAAACGGACCGGTGGACTTGATTGGACAGCATGTGTGAAAGGGGCCTTACAATCACTAACAAGCGGAGTGATCAGCCCTTTATACATTTCAGTTAGACTACTCTACCCCTGCCTTCTTTGTCCCTCTCCATTGCATATATTGATTTCTTTCACAGCAAACAATGCTGCTACCTTGACTCTTAAGAAACAACCCATACACTGTCCCAGAAAAATTTTTTTAAAGCGGAGTGCCACTCAAAAGTGGAACTTCTGCTAATGGATCCAACCCCCCCCCCCCCCCCGTGTCAGGGGGAATTATGCCAGCAGCTCTGCCCCCCTTCTCCTCTGTCGCCCTTCGCCGCCTCCGGGCGAGCAGGAGAGTGCAGCGGTGCCTCAAGCATGCTCAGTAGGATTCCCTTACTGGCAATGGCAGCAGCAACACCTGACAGCTGATGGAAACAGTCGCTGGACTCCAGGACAGGTAAGTGTCCTATTACATTAAGTCAGCAGCAGCAGTAAGTGTAGCTACTGGCTTTTAATTTTTGCATGTGTGGGCGGAACTCCGCTTTAAGTCAGGTTGTGATGTCATAGGAAGCAGTTTCTTGCTAAAGGAACAAGATGAAAGAAAATAAAATGCTGGGGCATCCCAGGGGGGGATTTGGGTCTCGTCTGTACAAATACAAAATTATATTTGAAACAAGTTCTAAAACACTAGAACACATTAATAGTATTATGTACCTCCAGCATATCTATTTTACATATATGGCTAAAAGAAAAAGCATTGATTTAATTACACTTTCTCTATGAAAAATCATGTCACATACCTGGTCACCTAACGTGAAATTTTTATCTTTTCTCGCAGCCCATAAGAAGCCTCCAGCCATGCCAATGTAGAACCTGCATCCCTGCAACTACCTATACTGTAAATGTATCAAGAAAAGCTGCTACAGTTGGTGGTTAGAGACTTCACACCAGGGGCAGAAATCACATTGCTGCCTCCGGCAATACTAAGAACAACAATACTAAGGCACTACAGGCAAGGAATCCTACCAAGACAAGAATCTGAAGGTCTTCTGTTTGGCAATTAACACCAGTGTGAAAAGGGCAGGCCCCAACTGTCATCAGCTTTCAGCTCCTTAATTGGTCATGACAACGATGAGTAAAATAAGACTTGCAAAACTAAATAAAGTCACAGGAATTACCAGGCGAGGCTAAATGTTTTCAAGGTCAAGTGTTAGAGGAAAAAATTATAGTAAAACAAAACAGACGGCAAATGATCTAAACACCATAATACTCACTTTGATTATTCTGACATTAATAAATGGATTTCCATTATTTTTCTGGCACTGCTCTGACAGTAATGCAAGCACTGCAGGTAAATGTCTACAATATACTATGTACAATAGGCATTTTTATCACATATCCAGCTGTATTCCAGATCTGCAGTCTGCATTCATTTACCAATTGATAGAAAATCCTGACAATAGTTTATGGCCAAAGGCTTCATTCTGACAAACGGTAAAGAAGAAATAAGATAGTGAGCATCTTAAGCTGATTAAATCCTGGAAATTTTATTTCTTTCTGCTGCATTTTAAATATTCTTCTCTACAATGGGATTCGATGCCATTTTTTTAAATATTGTCTTTTACAACTCATTTAACCTGGTTTAAATAGAAGTGATGTCAAATGAAAAAGTAATAAAGCAAAGACTGAAATTGCTAATCTAGCCTTGAAGTAGAAACAGAGACTGATCGTTCCAACTCTAGCAGTACACTACCTGGTATGGCTAGTGATTATTACTGCTATGTTTTTTTCTTTGGGCTCTATGCACATTGATCTTTAAAAATATTCCAATTCCCTTGGCAGAAAAATACGCTCATATAGAGCGTTTTTATACACAGTTTAGGAGAGTTTGGGGGGTTTGGAGGGTTTTTGATCTGTCAGAAAGCTCCAATCAGAAACGCAAACTGAAGGGTTATTTTTTATTGCCTCTAAAACGCTGAGCTCAAAATATGTCTGTAATCGTTCTAATGTGCAAGGACACATAGGATAACATTGAGCTGCTTCTACATTACAGGGAAAACAAAAGCAGAGATGTTTAAGCCAGTGTACATGGACCCTTAAAGGGAGACACATTCAGAAATAATTACTAATGGAAGGCCATAATAAGTCTGAGCAAATAGTACTCTTAAGCTGGCCATAAACTGATGAAATTTTGTCTGGTTTCCAATAAAATAGGCCAAAATTAAAGCAGTGGGTGGCCCTGTTGGCACCTTACCGCCCATCATTTAAATCCGAAAATTGAAGAAGCTGAGCAGAAGATTCTCAGCCAAACAGTGATTGCAGACAAACAGCTATAGTCACTGTATGACAGCACCCACTGCCCTCCGACAGCTGCTGGCGCTAGCCATCACAATAGCCCCAAGCAGGACATTCAACTGCATACACTGTTTAGCGTGGATAAAGAGATCTATTAATATTATTTTCACTCAGGCCACAGACTGAACAGAAAAAAATTCTATAAGAGTATGGGCAGCTTTAGTAAAAAAACATTTCATGCTCTGCTGTGCCAGACAGAACACTGGCTTGGCTTCAGTGTTGATTTTAACGTCACGTTTCGAGTTAGTTTTATTAATAGTCTTGACTAAAATACCATTTTAGTTTTAGTCATATTTTAGTCATCTGAATTGTTTTAGTCGTATTTTAGTCAACTAAAATTGAATGGGTTTAGTTAAATTGTAAAAGCAGAGCTCCAGCCTGGGGAAAAAACATTTAAAAAGTCAGACATATACTGTAGCTCCTGACTTTTAATATAAGGGCACTTAACTGTCCAAGGAGCCAGTGATGTCGGAACCCCAAGCTGATTCATCCATCAGCTCCGGGTGCCGGCATTGCTAGTAAGGGAAACTGGCAGGCAGTAAAGCCTTCAGACTAAACAACCAGTTTCCTACTGCGCATGCGCGAGTCACGCAACACTTTCTGAATGGTCCCGTAGTCTTCGGGGACACACGGGTCTCAGAAGGCAGTGGGGGGGGGGGCTCAAATCACTCAAATTACGTACCGTGCTGTGGCGACATAGGACGGAGGTCCAGAAGAAAAAAAATACAGAAAAAGGTAATAAAAAGGCAAAAAAAAAAAAAAATGTATATATACACACACGCACGCGCGCACACACACACACGTGCGCACGCGAAAACGAGGGGGATGTTGGGTGTACTATTGCTCAAGACCCACTTGTCTTTTTGCCTAGAATTCCACAGCATTCCTCTAGAATTGTCCGACTCCTTAAACAGTATATTCCGGGTTTAAAAATCGAATATGTTAATACCTTTTTTTTTTTTATTATTGTATTTTTATTAATTCAAAAATAAACAGAAATACAGCAGCATACAGAATGCAAATCGCAAAGTATCAAAAGGTATATAAACAGAGAAACCTAAAACATAATTCAAAACATACAGAATACGGCAGCGGGCACACTCAGGGAGTGCACAACGGGCGCTTGGGCGCCGCCTGCGCATGCTCGGCCATCGGACAACCATCCGCGCAGCAGAAGTTGCGGGCGTGCCGCTGGCGCGCTCCTCGTGCCCGCCGCCCGCTCCGTAAGTCTCCTTTTACAGAGGCAGAACAGGGATCTGCCAATGTAAATATGGCAGATCCCCGTTCTGTCAGGGGACAGGACACAGATATACTTTTCCCTGTAATCGGGAACAGTTAGAGCTGTCATGCCCCAGCCAGCCCAGCACCCACACAGTTAGAACACAGTGAGGGAACACATTTAACCCCTTCCCTGCCAATGACATTTATACAGTAATCAGTGGCTATTCGCTGTATAAATGTCATTGGTCCCAAAAAAGTGTCCGATCTGGCCGCTGCAATGTTGCAGTCCCGATAAAAATTGCACATCGCCGCCATTATTTGTAAAAAAAAAAAAAAAAAGAATTGTAAAAATGCCATAAATCTATCCATAGTTCGTAGACGCAATAACTTTTGCGCAAAATACACCTATTGCAATTTTTTTTCTAACAAAAATATGTAGAAGAACCTATCTCAGCCTATACTGATGAATAAATGTGTTACCTTATATTTTTTTTTTTGGATATTATTGCAAAAAAAAATAGTTTTCTCTTCAAAATTGTCACTTTGTTTATAGCGCAAAATATAAAAAACTGCAGAGGTGATATAAAGAAAGCTCTATTTGTGGGGAAAAAAAGGACTTCAATTTTGTTTGCATACAACATCGCACGACCGCACAATTGTCAGTTAAAGCAACGCAGTGCCAAATTGCAAAAAGTGCTCTGGTCAGGAAGGGGGTAAATGCTTCCGGGGCTGAAGTGTTAATTTAGTCAACGAAAATATTTTCATCGACAAAATGAACACTGCTTGGCTTCATGAACTTGACAAGTTTTGTTGTGGTGTCTGCTACAGCTACTGAACCAAATTTTTTTTTTTTTTTAAACGTGTTCCAAAAATTACTGTGCAAATACAGAGTGAGATAAAAAGTTGCAACGACCATTTAAATTTCCTAGGGTCTTTGCTAAAAAAAAAAAAACATATATAATGTTTGGGGGTTCTGAGTAAATTTCTAGCAAAAAAATGATGAGTTTGACATGTAGGAGCGAAGTGTCAGAATTGGCCCAGGAAGCAAGTGGTTAACCACTTGCTTACTGGTCACTTAAACCCACTTCCTGCCCAGACCAATTTTCAGCTTTCATCGCTGTCGCACTTTAAAAGACAATTGCGCAAACAAGCAACGATGTACCCAAATTAAATTTTTATCATTTTTTTCACATAGAGCTTTCTTTTGGTGGTATTTAATCACCACTGAGGTTTTTATTTTTTTGCTAAAAAAAAAAAAAGAAAAAAAAAAACAGAAAATTTTGAGGAAAAAAAATATGATTTTTTGACTTACCGTAAAATCCTTTTCTCCGAGTTCATTGACGGACACATCCTCTTATTCTTGACATGTGGGGTTTATGCACCTTTCACTAGGAGTGGACTAGGCAGAACGTAGTTCAGCTAAAAGCAGACACATGTCCATATAATCCCCCTACTCTGCTCAGCACATCAGTTTGTAACAAGCCGGTACGAAAAAAAACGCAGAGGGTGGGTGCTGCGTCTGTCAGTGAACTCAGAGAAAAGGATTTTACGGTAAGTTTTAATAAAATCCCTTTTTCTCCTTCGTTCACTGACAGACGCAGCTCTCCATTGACATGTGGGGATGTCCCAAAGCTGTGTCATTAAGAGGGGTGGGCAAACAACAACTGTACTTGACAGAACCTCTGAGAAGTAGCCAGATGCGTCTACACTGCCGCCTGTAAAAGCAACATCCGAAGATGCGGACACATCAACTTTATAAAACTTAGTAAACGTGTGCACCGAGGCACAAGTCGCCGCCTTGCACACCTGTGACACCGAGGCCTGGTGTCGAAAAGCCCAGGAAGTGCTAAGAGCCCTGGTAGAATGAGACGTGACTGGAAAAGGAGGCACAGAATACGCATGAGTCAAGGTCTGTCTGATCCAATGAGAGACAGTAGCCGACGAGGCCGCCATTCCTTTGCGCGGACCATCCGTCAGAACAAACAACGCATCAGACTTCCGAAAAGAGACTGTAGCCGCCAAATACACCCGCAAGGCCCATACGACATCCAAGGAATGCAAAGCAATCTCCTTAGGATGTGAACGACGTTCCCACAACGAGGGAAGTACAGTATCTTCGTTAATATGAAAAGAAGAAACCACCTTCGTTAAAAAAGAAGGGGACGGGCGCAAGACCGCCTTGTCCCTGTGCAGGACCAAATAAGGAGACCTGCAGGACAACGCAGCCAACTCGGACACCCGTCTAGCGGATGTAATGGCCACCAAGAAAGCCACTTTCTGTGACAACAATTGTAAGGGAATGTCCCTGATATTCTCATATGGTTGCTTTTGAAGTACTGAAAGCACCAAATTCAAATCCCATGGTGCCATAGGTGATCGCACCTGAGGAGCTACATGGCGTACACCCTGTACAAAAGTACGAATCAAGGAATGCGATGCCAGAGGACGTTGGAAAAGAATCGCCAAGTCCGATATCTGGCCCTTGAGAGTACTCAAAGCCAATTTTTTATTCAGGCCCTGTTGCAAAAAGCTCAGGACCCTGGCCACCACATGGGAGCGAGGGTTCCAACCCTCCGCCTCACACCATGCAATATAGGCCTTCCAGGTATGGTGATAAATTTTTCGCGAAGTACACTTGCACGCCTTCAGCATGGTAGGGACCACGGAGTCATCGACACCCCTGTCCCTCAGTACCTGGGATTCAATAGCCAGGCCGTCAAAGCCAGCGAGTGTAAAGCAGGGTGCAATATGGGTCCTTGAGACAGCAGATCGTCTCGCAGCGGGAGACGCCAAGGGGCGTCTGCCACCATTCTTACTACATCGGCGTACCAACGGATGCCGAGGCCAATCAAGAGCCAAGAGTATCATCGGAATTCCCTCCGCTTCCACCCTGTGCAGTAGACACGGGAGAAGTTTGATGGGAGGATAGGCATACAGAAGACGATACCCACCCCAAGGTGCCACTAGTGCGTCTGTGGCCATGGCCAACGGGTCTCTTGTCCTGCACACAAAGCACTTCACTTTGTGGTTGAGCCGCGACGCCATGAGGTCCACGTCTGGCGTGCCCCACTTCTGGCAAATCTGACTGAACACTTCTGGATGGAGGGACCATTCCCCCAGATCCAGCGTCTGGCGACTGAGAAAGTCCGCCTGCCAATTCTCTACGCCTGGAATGTAGATGGCGGAGATTGCCAGAACGTGCAGTTCTGCCCAAAGCAGAATGAGAGCTGCCTCCGCAGCCGCTGCCACACTTCTCGTTCCGCCCTGATGGTTCACATACGCCACCACTGTGGCATTGTCCGACTGAACCCGAATCGGGAGCCCTTGTAGCCTCGCCGTCCAGCGGGATAGAGAGTCTGATCGCTCTTAGCTTCAGCACATTGATCGGAAGGCGAGAATCCTGCGCCGACCAACGACCCTGGGTTGAGAGAGATCCCAGGACGCCCCCCCAGCCCGACAGGCTGGCGTCGGTCGTGACTATTGACCATGTCAGGGGAAGAAACTATTTTCCCCTTGCCAAAGCTGGTGCCCGAAGCCACCAGGTCAAGGAAACCCTGGTCTGACGATTCAAGGTGACCAACTGGTCCAGAGACAGTGGGGATCTGTCCCACCGAGACAGAATCGCTCGCTGAAGTAGTCGAGTGTGGCTCTGAGTGTAAGGTACCGCCTCGAAAGCAGACACCATGAGCCCCAGCACCCGCATACAGAACCGTAATGATGTCTGCCGGTGAGACAGTAAGGTTCGCACTGCTGATTGCAGGGACTGCAGCTAGGCTGGGGGTAAGAACACCTTCGCCTGCTCCGTGTCCAGAATCAGACCCAGATATTCCAGGCGACAGGACAGGATCAATGACGACTTCTGCAGGTTGATCAGCCAATCGAAGTCCTTTAACGAGGCCATGGTGATGGACACACTCTCCTACAGAGCAGAGGCAGACTTTGCTCTCAGAAGCAAGTCGTCTAAGTAAGCTACCACCGCAATGCCCCTCTGTCGAAGCAGGGCCAGCACGGGGGCCACCAACTTGGTGAAGACCTGAGGAGCCGAGGCCAAACCGAAGGGCAGTGCCACAAGTTGGTAATGGAGATCTCCCACCACAAAGCGCAGAAAGCGCTGGTGTTGGAGACAAATGGGAACATGGAGATACGCGTCCCTGATGTCCAGGGATGCCAAGAAGTCCCCCTGATGCAGGGCGGCCACGACTGAGCGGACCGATTCCATCCGGAATTTCCGCGCTTTCACATAGAAGTTTAGCGCCTTTAGGTCAAATACTGGCCTTACTCCCCACCCTCCTTTTTTGGGGACCACAAATAGATTAGAGTAGAAACCGTGAAACCTCTCTGCCTGAAGCCCCGGCACGATCACCCCCTGGTCTGATAGTGCCTGAACCGCCCCTAAAAGGGCCTCCCGACGTTGATGCGGGAGTCTTAAGTTCGATGGGAAGAACCTGTCTGGGGGTAGAGTGCTGAACTCTATCCTGTACCCGGAGAAGACCACTTCCTGCACCCACCGGTCAGAAATGCAGGCAGTCCACCTGAACCCCAGAAGACGTCCCCCCACCCGAGCGTCGGGTGGAGGCAACCCATCATGCAGAGGAGGGCTTATCCTCTGCCTTTTCGTTCTTGCGTTGCCAGGGTCTGTTACCGGCCTCTGCAGCAGCCTTGCCGGCTCGCGGGCCCTTGCCCGCTGCGCCAGGGGCACGAAAAAATCTCTTCTGACCCGAAGAGACAGGTCCCTGCTTGCGGCGAAATTCTCGCCGCCTGGGCTCCGGAAGAAAGGTACTCTTCCCGCCAGTGAAATCCTTAATGATCTCATCCAACTGGGACCCAAACAGACGGCCACCCTGAAAGGGGAGGTCCTCTAAACATTTTTTTGGAAGCGTAGTCACCTGACCACGAACGCAACCAGAGGACCCGACTGATAATGACTGTAAAAACAGACATTTTGGATAACATAGGGAGCAGGTCCAGGGCTGCATCACACAGGTATTTTATACCGTGAATCTGCTTTTTGCAATGCATCAAGTGTTCTGCCGCAGTCCAGATCATTTTGCAGCTCCGCCGTGCATTAAGATAGATATTGCGCCGCCATGGCAAACGCCAGGGCCGGTCGCAAGGCCGAACCAGCCAAAATGAAAAGTGCCTTAGACACTGCCTTCGTCTTCCTATCGGCAGGATCCTTAAAAGACGGCGACCCCTCCAGGGGAATAGCCGTCGCCTTGTTCAGGCGCGCCACCGGTGGGTCCACCGAAGGGGACGCCCACTTCTTTATAAAACTATCTTCAAAGGGATACCGGATAGCGAAACGCTTCGGCATGGTGAAGGAATGCTGCGGGCGCTGCCATTCTTGATAGATTAAATGATCAAAAAATGTATCATAAGGGTAAGCTCTCGGTGACCTAGGGGGCTTGGCAGTCCCGCAGACATAAGTAGACGTCTGCGACTCGCCATCTTGGTTCAGTCGCAGAGACGCACGGACGCCAACAATTATTGCAGACACCAGTGCCTTTTCGCGCGCTGCCTTCACCCCCTGGTCTTCCTCCCCATCAAAGGGACAAAGTTCACCCTCAGAAAGCTCCATGGGGGTCCCCGTGACTCCCAACGCTACTGCCGGTTCGGAATCCTCCCCTGAAGAACAAGGAGGAGGGGGCACTTTTTAAGGGCCCCCAGGGCCCTGCTCGGCTCCCCCCCCCCCCGGAAAAAATTCCCCAAATACCGCCCGCAGCTGTTCTAGGGACACCAGGGATCCCAACGCAGGCTGCGCTGCATCCATTTCCTTTTCAGAGTGCCCTGCAGGGTCATCTGCCATCGCACCCACAGATTGAGCACGCATACAGTAAAAAACAGCCACTAGCGGCACCCCCACACTGCAAATACACCACCGCCCCTCAGAACGCCAGGGAGACACAGGAGGACTGCAGCCACCACTATCAGCACCCCCAGGAAACCAGCTATACTTGCTGTATTTTGCCTAAACGACATCCTGTGGAGAGCCAGAGAGCTTGCGCCGTCAGCAGCCAGCAAAACTGTCCCAGCAAAGTGAAAGGAAAGAAAAACGACAGCAGTACATTTCACAGTATGCAGGGGCTCCAATATGGCCGCTGAGGACATCCACTAGAGGCCAAGGGACTGCTGACACCGAGGCTCCGGCAAAATGGCCACCACAGCATGGTATTGAAAATCCCAGGGAAAATGGCCGCGGCTACGGCAAAATGGCGGCGATCCGCAGCAAAATGGCTGCGGATCGCCGCATGGCGGCCTAGGCGGTCTGCACATAGTGCTAGCGAGGGGGGGGGGGGACAAAAGGACCCAGGAGAGCCCCAGTGACAAGCCTCTACCGGCTGCTAACGCATGGCAGTGTGCCAAAACCGCCCTAGGGGGCAGAGGGGGGCTCACTCACCACTCCTGACGGGCGCAGCGGGTAGCCACCTGGTCGCAGACTTTTCTCCCCAGCTGGGGAGGGATGCTGCTGGCCACAAGCCCCTGGATGGGATCACATCCGGATACTGGGCACAAGTGGAGATCACCCACTGGCCGCCCGCACGGAACGGGCAAGATGCAGCGGGACCCACTAATCTGGGACTGGCTCGCATCGGTAGGCCATGCTGGGGAAAGTACATGGTTTTTTGAGGAACCCTCAAAGCCCCAGCTGGCTTCTTGATAGTAGACTTCATTAGCTGAGAAAAAATAAAAAAGCCGTAGCAAAAATTTCTAACCGCAGGTCCCATAAGGGAGCCAGGTCAACTCCTTGAACTAGGCATGTTAAAATTGATGTACTGAGCAGAGTAGGGGGATTATATGGGAAGAGAGGACAGCCCCCTGGGAGGGGCCAGCTTGCTTTCTTCTTTGCCTAGTTAACTTCTAATAGGATCTGCATATAACCCACATGTCAATGGAGAGCTGCGTCTGTCAGTAAACGAAGGAGAAAATTTGGGCTAACAGCACTGTTAAGTTTTTTTTTTGTTTTTTTTTAAAGTGTAATTTTTCCAAGAAAATTGCATTTGAAAGACTGCTTCGCAAATACTGTGTGACATAAAATATTGCAACAAACGCCATCTTATTCTCTAGCGTCTCTGTTAAAAAAAATATATATATGTTTGGGGGTTCTAGGTCATTTTCTAGCAGAAAATACTGGATTTTTACTTGTAAGCAACAAATGTCATAAAAGATTTAGTCTTCAAATGGTTAAACTAAACTCTTCTATACATGGGAGTTCAACCCTTTGGTCATTTAAAACATAGTATCTTTTGCTTCTTTTATCAACTTGGCTCTCTGCCCAGACTTGGCAGTCGGCCCAGAAAGGAGAGACTCAACTTAGACTTAGAAAAAGGGTCCTGGGGAGACTAAAGGCGACTTGCATTGAATTCTATAAGGCCTGGTTCACACAGGGGCGACTTGCGATCTGACTTGAGTTGCCTCAAGTTGCCCCAGGTCGCTTGACACAAGAAATCTCATTGAAGTGAATGGGAGCCGTCTTTATGTACACTACTGAAGTCGCTCCGACTTCAAGGCGACTTCAGAAGAGATTCCTGTACTACTTGGAGGCGACTTCAATACGACTTTTGCCCACAGAATTCAATGGAAGTCACCTCCAAGTCGGATCCCCCATCTAAACAGAAGTGACTTCACAGTGAAAAGAATAGAATTTATTTTAGGGCAACCCCCTCCATCCCTTCTCTGTTTGGCCACAGCAAACTCGCCTGGCATGAAGTGGTGTTGCAAGTCGCCTCAAGTCTTGCTATAAGTTGCCCAAAGTCGCGTTGAAGTTGCTTTCAAATCGCCTAGCAAAGTCGCCCGCAAGTCGGATAGCCCCTGTATGAACCGGCTCTTATAGTCGAGGCGCGCTGAGTCGCCCGCAAGTCGGACTCCATTAACTGCACTGAAAATCGCGGTAGTATGTGATGGAGATTGCGGGGGTAAAAGGAGATCCCGATTTTAATACAATTAATCGTGCAGCTCTAGATTGTGGTCAGCTGTCATTGGCTGACAACTGATCACGTGGTACGGGGCCAGGATCGGCCCCTTACTTCGATCTGTGATCGGACGAGTCCCAGACTCGGTGATCACAGGGGGCGCGCAGGCAGCTCATGCACGGGAGGAGGTCATATGACGGCTTACCGGCAGAGGAAACTTGTGAAGGCCTCATGCAGCTTGAAAAAGCTCAGTACAGATTTTTTTTTTTAGCTAAAATACAGCCCATGAATTGTAATGTGCCTATGCACACAGGCGCAAATACATTTTGCGCATAATTGCGCAAACGCATACACGCAAAAATTTACAAATAAGTGGCTGAAAAAGTAGACGCTCAATCAGGAGTATCCTGTGCAAGAGGCCTAAGAAGAGGAAGGCTAGAACCTCTGTCAGCTTCTTTCCCTGGTACAGATTTTTCCCCATATCCTGTCTGGTCAACGACTGGCCCAAGAATATAGACGATAGATACACTTTAACCACTTCCTTACTGGGCACTTAAACCCCCCTCCTGCCCAGACCAATTTTCAGGTTTCAGCGCTGTCGCATTTTGAATGACAATTGCGCGGTCGTGCGACGTTGTACCCAAATAAAATTGATGTCCTTTTTTCCCCACAAATAGAGCTTTCTTTTGGTGGTATTTGATCACCTCTGCGGTTTT
>BLSH010102277.1:500210-546250 GCA_018402905.1 Glandirana rugosa
CCCCCCGTCCCCACGTAGACCATTTTGTTTGGCACGACTTTAATCTACGGCCAGTCGCGAGGGGGGGGAGAGAAAAAATACAGGGTGTCAGTGAAAGTGTTCAGTCACTTGGAATGCTGAGCAGTATATCAGTGTGGCTTTCTGCTTGGCTGCTTTAATCTAACCAATCACCTCTCTTTCACAGACCAGCAGGGAGGGGTGGCAGAGGGGATGTGTATGGAGTTGCTAAGGGCAGACTGCAGACATGCTGGAGGTGATGTGGACGGAGTCACCTGCGCATACAGATAGCAGAGGACAGAGCAGCCATAGGAGTAGGGAGGGGGAGGAGAGGAGCAAGTGGATGGGTTTTCCGCTGACCGGCATCTAATTTCAGCACGGTTTGTTTTACCAGATGCACCCCTGCCCCCCTCCCTCCCAGTGTCTGTGGTGTCCAGGATCAGCCCTGAATGTCTGTGCCTGCTAGCACGATCTCACGCTGTGTCACGGAACTGGATTAAATCGCCGGGCAGCTCTCTAACAATGTCCTTCCTAGACAGCCTCCTCTGACAGATGGCACAATGATTCCTGGCATTGGATCATTGTGCCGTCCATCACAAGAAGCTGCCTAGGAGGCGGGACATTGTTACAGAGCTGCCCAGCGATTTAAGCCAGCTCCATGACACAGCGCGAGATCGCGTGGAGGGAGGACTCTGTCAGGATGAAACGCGTGCGGCACCCGGCGGGGTGGGGCGACCCTGCCCCTTTTTCGGCTTCATTATCTGCATTTTTTTCTTTCGCCCACTTGCCGAAAATGCCATTTTCGGCCGCCGAAATTTCGGTGCATCCCTACTTACAACACGACTTCATGCCAGGTGACTTTGCTGTGGCCAATCAGAGAAGGGAGGGAGGGGGTTGCCCTAAAATAAATTCTATTCTTTTCACTGTGAAGCTGCTTATGTTTAGATGGGGGATTCGACTTGGAGGCAACTTTCATTGAATTCTATGGGCACAAGTCGGATAGAAGTCGCCTCCAAGTAGTACAGGAATCTCTTCTGAAGTCGCCTTGAAGTCGGAGCAACTTCAGTAGTGTACATTAAGACAGCTCCCATTCACTTCAATGGGTTTTCTTGCGTCAAGCGACCTGGGGCGACTTGAGGCGACTCAAGTCGGATCGCAAGTTTCCCCTGTGTGAACCGGGCCTAAACCACTCTGAGAATAACAGACAGAAGCATATATAATAATAAATACACCCAGAAGTAGGATATACGGGAATTTTAACTAGATGTCAGACATGAAGCTATATGAAGGGTGGAAGGGAGATAGAAATATTTTATATTAAAGTATGATATGATAATTGTAAATATAATGCACAACACTGGTAAAAGTTTACTTTAAATGCAATTGTAATGCCTTCTATTACCTTCAGTCTATCAGCCTCCACCTTCTCTCCTTCTCTGGGTTCAGATGCTGATCTTCCTGAACACAGTCTTTAAAGTAATGTTTTTTTTAAAATAACAAATATGTTATACTTACCTGGTCTGTGTAATGGTTTTGCACAGTGCAGCCCTGATTCTCCTGTTCTGGGGTCCCCCATCAACGCTTCTGGCTCCTCCTGCCTTCAGAGTGCCCCAATATTAAGCTGCAAAGTATAGTATAGAGAGCCCCTATTGCAAGGTAAAATAACTTCTACCTTATGGAACCACTCACTTCTTGCCCAGGACTACATGTCCCATGAGGCATTGCTCCTCACACATTCACAAGTGCTCAGGCACTTACTGACATTTATGGACGGTGTAGTGAGCTGTATGTGTGCTGCACTGTGTCTTCTGATGTGCATGGATGGCGTACTGAGCTTTATGTGTGCTGCACTGTATTTCCTGATATGTAAACAAATAATGCATTCTGTACACGGGCCAACTAATCGGCTGGCCGATTAATCGATTATGAAAATAGTTGACAACTATTTTAATAATCGATTAGCTGTATATTAATTGCTTAGTTGTATATTAATCGATTAGTTATTTCGGCCCTAATGCAGAGGATTAACCCCTTAAGTTTCACAGTGAGTATAACAAGCATGGTATGCTGCACATACAGACTGATTTTACTGTTGTGGGTTTAGTAACACTTAAAAGTAACAAAGAAATTAGTTAACCATGGGTTAACTTGTGCACAGGATTTAAGATGTGAGCGCAAATAAGCTCTGAGCTGATGGCTATACAAAACATAGTATGACTGTCAATGAACAAATACAGGTCGTGTTTCTGTTTCAATGATAAGCATTAAACAAGTTACAGTGTTTGGAGGCAGGTCTGGAGAGGGACATTGCAATATAGTACTGGCAGGCTTGGGCACTCAAGTCAATTTATTTATTTCAGGTACTTATATAGTGCTGCCAATTTACCCAGCGCTTTACATATACATTGTGAATGCACATCAGTCCCTACCCTCAAGGGGCTTACAATCTAAAGTCCCTAAGTCACATTCATACATACACATCATATAATTAATTATTAGTTCCCCCATTAAAGGGAACATAAAAGTACTAACAAGATGCTTGATGGTACCCAAGCGTTTAAGGCATTATGTGAGCAAGAAGGCACAGTCCACCACATTTAGGGGCAATGCCTTAATGCCCCATACACACAATCCGAAAATCGGATGACAGATCGTCCTTTTTTTTGCATGCTAATCTCAGATTGCATCGTAAGAGTTTACTAAAGTCACAAAAATTCTCTTACGACAGAATGAAAAAAAAAATCGGAAGTGATGTCATGTGTTGTAGTGTATTTGTATTGTATTTTCGATGACAACTGTACTGATTAAAACGAAAAGCATATGATCTGGTATAGCACGAGAAAAATTTTTGTAAGCTGTGTACCAACAATCTGATTATAGTACGATCGCATCGTATGCTGTATTTTTTCGTCCGATTTTCGGATTGTGTGTATATACGAATTACATTTTCGTTTTTTTGTATATGAATTCAGTATCATTATATATTGATTTTATACCGTATAATCATATTGCTGATGTAATTTATATTGTACAATTATGTTACTATTTTTTCTACCTTGGTTATTGATGTATGTATATATCTACTTGTATTGATATGAATTCTTTAATAATAATTAAAACATTTTAATTATGATCCATCCTTATATATTTTTTACCACCACACGTGTCATATAAAGTCCCAACTGTTTTGTTTTGTTTGCTAAGCAACAGGGATGGAAGTTCATGACGGTATGTCATGACTTCACATAAAGTCCCACATTTCCACACTTCCCCTTTTTACAGTTGAAAAGCAGTTGCAGCATGGGCTTAGTCACTTTAATTGGTCACATTCGGTGGCAGTACTGCCCGACACACGTGTCAGCGGTACCATTTTTTTTTTTGCGGTATGTGTGCACCCATGTCCGGTTGCCTTTTTTACAGTTTACTTAGCCACAAGTGTATATGAGCCCTAACTTGAAAACTGCACAACAAAGCTATTTCCGGCATTTGAAGAGCCACTGAGACTGAGCTCATACTCCTTTCTGGCAACCAAAACTGCCTTACCTAGGTCTTGGAAATCTACTAACTCTATGAAACAAATCAATCAAATGGCTTACAACCTCAACCATAAGCCTGTACTCTAAATATGTATGCTTCATACTATTACTCCCCCCCCCCCCCCCTTCTCTTGTAAGTCTCCAAATAGAAACATATACATTATATATAGTGATTAATGTGCAATCTTAGACTCAAGTCTACACCTTTTTGCATGCCCATAGTCTGCAAAACCAATACAGCACTTAAAGGGGGTACACACACAATGAGAAAATCTGAAGAAAAATCGTTCGATTTTCATATAGTGTGTACACAACTTTCAACATCCAATCCAGACTTTGCAAAGAAAAATTTCCGGACAAACTCCAAAATTTTTCTTGTACGTGAACAAAACGAATGATTTTCGTTTAGACCCCTTTAACACCAGAACGTTTTTCAGGTGCTTTTGCGCTAAAAATAGCGGCTGATAAGCAAACCCCACACCCCCCCCCCCCTCAAATACACCCCAGTGTGAAAGCCTGAGTGCTTTCACACTGGGCGGTGCGCTTGCGGGACGGTAAAAAAAGTCCTGCAAGCCGCATCTTTGGGGCGGTGTGGGAGCGGTGTATTCACGGCTCCTCTAGCGCCCCTGCCCATTGAAAACAATGGGGCAGCGCTCCCTAAGTGATGAACACCGCTTCGGGAGCGCCGATAACCGGCACTTTTAACCCCTCTTTAACCCCTTGTAGGGGGGGTTAAAAGCACAGTGCTGCTGCCCGAATAGAGGCACCATCATAGTGCCGCTATAATGAGTGGTAAAGCGCCGCAAATTAGCGGTGTTTTACCACTAGCGCTCAGGTGGCCCTGGTGTGAAAGGGGTCTTGTGTACCACTTTCGTATAATTTTCATATGACAAAAATCAGAAACGAAAAACAATGCATGATGAGAAACCATAACCAAAAAAAAAAGCCTGTGTCGTACGAGAATTTTCATACATTTACTTCCTTGCTTACGACTTGCTGTGAAACAAGGAGAATCGGACGATCGTGCGCCTGATTTTCTCATAGTGTGTACCAGCCTTAAGACTCATTATCTACAATGCTCAAAATAATTAGTTTTTTTTTAAAACAATCATTAAAGTGTTTAATATTTTTTTTTTCTATAGTTCAGTTTATTAAATACAGTATACGTAAGCTCCCAAGTGGATGTCACTTATAAAAATAAGCTGTATAATACCTTACTTCAGAGCACCGTTCGGGGGGAGGTACTGGGAAACCCCTGCTGACGTCAGCCGAGACGAAGAGAGGAGAGGAGGAGACAGGCGGGCAGTCACCTGAGCGCCGAACGGCGCTCTGAAGTAAGCCATTATACAGCTTATTATTATAAAGGCTGCAGAGCTTACTGATATATAACAGACTGAACTATAGAAGAAAAAAAATTGTTTTTAATAGAGCACGAGGAGACCATCGGGGAGCAGATAAACAGAGAGGAGAGGGGGGGAGAGCAGAGGAGACACAGAGCAGGCTGCAGATGATGGAGGCACGTACCTGTGACTCCGGTGTCAGTTCTCTGGAGCCCTGATACAACGGAGTCACTGTGCATAGAGGAGGCTAGAAACTGGCAGGATCAGCCAGGTTTTTTTTAGGTGATACAGGGGGCTAAATGGCACAGCACAAGCACTGTGCTGTATAAAATGCTTTAAGGGAACAGGATACAATTTTTTTTTTTTTAGGTTAACAAACACTGTAATTGGAAAATTAAACATTGGACATTCCAATATCCATATTTATGCAAACAGTAAGTCTTAAAGAAAGATGTGAAGCTACTTCAGTAGCTACTTTTGCCTAACATAAAATGATTAAATAATTGTATAAAGAAGACAGTTTTTAAAGTGAGAGCCAAAGGCAAGGTTAAGTTTGTCCATGCTTGAAAATGAGTAAGATACCAGACAAATTATTCAGGGTTAGCAAGCATATATACTTAATCCTATACCACTGTCATCTGTAACAATTACAAAATGTGCTCATTCTTCCTTCTTCGTAGTCTTATCTGAGAACAAAAATGATTACCTTAGACACGCTGCTAATGTAGTCAAGCTGCGGAGCGCTCTCCTTATCAACCTGGTTACAGAGGTTTTGCAGTGTTGATGCATAGTCCTTGTCACTCTTGATTCTTAAGGCCATGAACTTCTTCACAGTTTCCAGCAGCCGCAGTTCCCAGTCTTGTAATTTCAGCAAAGCATCATGTGAAAATTGAAGATCCTTTCCAAACCCCATCTTCACCAAGGCACTTAAGAGGTCTGGTGAGGACAGAGAATTTGCTCTTGGTCAACACATACCCAAATGCCTAAAAGAATCAAGGCAAGAAATAATCTTAAAAGCAGAACAGTAAATTTGGCTTCACTAAAACATGTTTAAGGAAATTATTTTTCCAACATCATCCTCGTACAGTGCCAAAAATAGAATTATTAGAATTTACAATAAAAAACAAAGTCCAAGTGCTTTCTGCCTGTCGTATACTGCAACATATTGTGAAATGGCTATCGTTTAAGATTAGCTGTACTATTTATACACATTTTTCAACACAGAAAGAGGAACACAAAGAGGAAGAGCTAATCAACCAAATGCATTAATAGCTAAAAAAAGAGCTATGCAATTTTAAAAAAAAATGCTTAAAAAGTTGCATTTGAGAGTTAATGTATGAATTGTTATGTATATGTCACTAGGCAGTTTCAGTCTGAATCCATCTGTGAGTTTTTCAGACGGATCCAGACTGAACCACCACTATGATCATCCATTTATATTCACCTACATCTATGCCTTTTAAGGCTTGGTTTTTTTTTGTTTTTTTTTTTTTAAATGGAACAAGACTGCATTCAGTTTAATCTTCAATTTAAATGGATCTGACTGGATATAAATGGATGTTGTCCATTTCTTTTGTCTGCTTTTAGGGAAGAAATATATTGTTTACAATTTTGTCACCTATAATGAATTTCTTCAACAACTAAAAACAATGTAAAAGTGGGATTTTTTTCTACTTACCGTAAAATCCCTTTCTCTGAGTTCATTGACGGGCACAACAGCTCCATCTTGAACTTAGGGTTATATCGCCACCTTCAGGAGTAGGACTAGGCAGAACATCAAATATCAAAAAACACACAGCCCCACCCAGGGACAGTCCTCACTGGTAGTAACCCTCCACCCTGTAACAGATAACAGTTCGTAACAAGCAGTACAAACCACAAATAGGAGGGGCAGGTGCTGTGTCTATCAATGAACTCAGAGAAAGGGATTTTACGGTAAGTAGAAAAAAATTCAGTTTTCTCTTTCGTTCACTGACGGACACAGCAGCTCCATCTTGACCTTAGGGACGTCCCAAAGCAGTGTCAAAAACGAGGGGTGAGTAAAGAGACCCAACAGAACCCCCTGTGGGGATCCAGAAATACACCTCAGACGGCCGCTTGCAAAACTTTGCGGCCAAAGGCTGCATCTGAGGATGCCAAAACATCAACTTTGTAAAATTTGAAAAAAGTGTGCACAGACGAACATGTAGCTGCCTTGCACACCTGAGAAACAGACGCTTGATGCCTGAAAGTCCAGGAAGTGTTAATCGCCCTGGTAGAGTGAGCCATGACCGGAAAGGGGGTGCTTTAGATCCCTGACAGCACATATCACAGTTTGTCTAATCCAACGAGATATAGTAGCCAAAGAGGCCGCCAAGCCCTTAAGTGGGCATCCACCACAACAGACAGCGAATCCGACCTCCGAAAGGAGGCCGTGACAACCAGGTACACCTGAAGAGCCCGAACAACATCCAACAAGTGCAGAGCAACTTCCTTAGGATGAGATGGGCACGGGCACAAGGTAGGGAGGACAATGTCCTCATTGATATTTAAAGACGACACCCCCTTCGGGAGAAAGGGCGCAAGATCGCCTTATCCTTGTGTAGGACCAAATACGGAGACCTACAAAACAAAGCCGCCAACTCCAACACCCAATGGGCGGACATGATAGCCACCAAAAAAGCCACTTTTTGCAAGAGCAAAAGCAACGGGATTTCCCCGATATTGTCAAAGGGCAGCTTCTGAAGCACCGAGAGGACCAGATTAACCACTTGACAACTGGGCACTTAAACCCCCTTCCTAACCAGACCAATTTTCAGCTTTCAGCACTCTCACATTTTGAATGAGAATTACTCAGTAATGCAACATTGTACCCATATGAAATTTGCGTCCTTTTTTCCACACAAATAGAGCTTTCTTTTAGTGGTATTTAATCAGTGTTGGGTTTTTTATTTTTTGCGCTATAAATAAAAAAAGACCGCAAATTTTGTAAAAAATTGCATTTTTCTTCATTTCTGTTATAAAGTCTTGCTAATTAATAATCTTTCTTCATACATTTTAGCTAAAATTTATACTGCTACATATTTTTTGGTAAAAATAACCCAAATAAGTGCATATTTGGTATTTGAGAAAGTTATAGAGTCTACAAGCTATGGTGGCAATCATTGAAAATTGATCTCACCTGATCACACCTGATATACTCATGGCCTATCTCATTTCTTGAGACCCTAACAAGCCAGGAAAGTACAAATACCCCCTAAATGACCCATTTTTGGAAAGTAGACATTCCAAGGTATTTATTAAGAGGCATGGTTAGTTTTTTGAAGTAGTCATTTTTTCCCACAATTCTTTGCAAAATGAAGATTTTTTTTTTTTTTTTCACAAAATGGTCATGTTAACAGGTTATTTCTCTTACGTGGCATGTGCATACCACAAATTACACCCCAAAATACATTCTGCTACTCCTTCTGAGTATGGCGATACCAAATATGTGAGACTTTTACACAGCCTAGCCACATAGTCGGGCCCAACATTGAAGTAGCACCTTAAGGCGTTTTTGGAGCATAAATTACAAATCTCATTACTCAACCACCTATTACATTTTTGAAGGCCCTGGAGCAGCAGAACAATGGAAACGCCCACAAAATGACCCCATTTTGGAAAGCCAACACACCAACGTATAATCTATGAGGCATGATGGGTCTTTTTAATGGTTCATTTTTTTCCAGAAGTTTTTGGAAAATGTGCAAAAAAAATGAAAACGCATTTTTTTTTTACACAAAGTTTTCCATTTATAAGATATTTCCAACACATAGCATGTAAATATCAAAAATGACACCCCAAAATGCATTCTGCTACTCCTTCTGAGTATGGCGATACCAAATGTGTGAGACTTTTACACAGCCTGGCCACATAGTCTGGCCCAACATTGAAGAAGCACCTTCAGGCATTGTAAAAGCATAAATTACAAATCTCATTACTCAACCACCTATTACATTTTTGAAGGCCCTGGAGCACCAGAACAATGGAAACGCCCACAAAATGACCCCATTTTGGAAAGCTAACACCCCAACGTATAATCTATGAGGCATGATGAGTCTTTTTAATGGTTAATTTTTTTCCAGACGTTTTTGGAAAATGTGCAAAAAAAATGAAAATGCATTTTTTTTACACAAAGTTGTCTATTTATAAGATATTTCCAACACATAGCATTTAAATATCAAAAATGACACCCCAAAATACATTCTGCTACTCCTCCTGAGTATGGCGATACCACATGTGTGAGACTTTTACACAGCCTGGCCACATACAGAGGCCCAACATCTAAGGAGCACCATCAGGTGTTCTAGGGACATACATTATGCATCTAATTTCCTGACAACCTATCACATTTTTGAAACCTCTTTATATTTCTAAGATATAGCATGTGCATACCAAGAATTACACCCCAAAAAACATTCTGCTGAGCAAAGTGCAAACAAAAGATTACCTGTGGGTTTAGTAGTGCCATGGTCCACAGGAGGACAGCCCTGATCCAGGCAGCAGGCAGGGACGTGGTCAGTGTCAGCGAACAGAATTCTCCAGGCAGCAGGCAGGAATATTGTCCATAGTCCATGCAGGCAGGGGTACTGTCCATATACAGTCTAGGGTCAGTGCAGTTGGAGATATTTCCGGCAGTGCCAAAATATTGATCCTGGTATTAGGTAGGAACAGGATCCATAGTACGGGTAGCAGGCCAGGAAAGAATGGGGACAGGGGTAGAGGCTTCTCCCACCCAAATCGCTTTGAAGCCTCCGAGTCTCCAGACCCTAATCCGGAAATGAGAAAACTAAAAATGTAGATTTTTCATCCTGAAAAACAAATTCTGGATCCCCTCACATATGTGAGACCCTGTGTGTGAATCCCATTACTCCAGCAGCAGGCTAAAAGATCAGTCCAGGAGGTAGGCAAAAAAACGTGGTCAACCAGTCCAGGGTCAGTTCCAGAGCAGACAGAGGTATGTTAACATTAGGCAGAAGAGTGGTCGTATAGCAGGCCAGGGTCAGTTCCGAAGCAGGCAGATGTATATTTAACGTGAGGCAGAAGAGTGGTCGTATAGCAGGCCAGGGTCAGTTCCGAAGCAGGCAGATGTATTTTTAGCGTGAGGCAGAAGCGGGTCATATAGCAGGCCAGGGTCAGTTCCGAAGAAGGCAGCGGTATGTGCAGTGCAGTGGCATAAGGGGCGTGGCTGTAAACGACAATTACGTTTACCATACTTCACTAATATTGTAGTGAAGTATGGTAACGGCGGAAACAGTCACCTATACAGAGGCCTGGTTGAGAAGGGCATTGGGGACAAAAAAATATGGTGTCTCTTCTACCTTCACTTTTGGAGCACACCCGGCATCTTTTCTGGCGTCTTTGGCCTGTTTCACGCAAGGGGAGTTTTTCAGGAAAGTGCCGTTCTTGTAGTCTGCTCACTGCATCCGAGCGAATGTTTTCTGGTGGGCCTTCAGGGTACACTAGGGTGGTGATGACTTCTTCAGTGTATTCTAGAAAGGATATGGGGTTCTGGGTTGATTTCTGGTAAATTATATAACTATTATACATGGCCAAACTGAAAAGGTATATGGAAACTTTTTTGTACCAGTGGCGGGATTTTCTTGTGGGAAGGTAGGGCTCAATCATCTGGTCATTGAAGTCGACACCCCCCATGAACAAATTGTAATCATTGACACAAGATGGCTTCTGGATTGTGCCTCCTCTCCTCCTGGGGATTTCCACATAGGTGTCGTCGTGTACTTAAGTCAGCATGTGGACGTTCCGTCTGTCCCTCCACTTGACAGCCAATAGCTCCTGGTTCCGCAAAGACGCCGTCTCCCCCTTTTTTAGCCTTTCTTGAACGAGCCTTTGCGGGAAGTCCTTTCTGTTGGCTCGAACCGTACCGCATGCTGGAGTCTGCCTCAGGAAAAGGTTGCGGAAGAGGGGCAAACTTGAATAAAAGTTATCCACATAAAGGTGGTATCATTTTCCAAGTAGTGGATAGATTAGCTCCCAAACAACCTTTCCACTGGCTCCAATATATTCAGGGCATTCACGGGGATGCAGTTGGGTGTCCTTTCCTTCATAGACCAAGAAGGAGTAGATGTATCCGGTGGCTCTGTCGCAAAGTTTATATACCTTTACCCCATATCGGGCCCTTTTGCTGGGGATAAACTGTTTTATGGCCAGTCTGCCAGTGAATTTGACAAGGGACTCATCAATAGAGATGTTTTGGTTGGGGGTATATAATTGGGAAAATTTTTCAGAAAAAAAATTTAGAAGGGGGCGAATTTTAAATAATTTATTGAAAGCTGGGTCATTGCGGGGAGGGCACTGCGCGTTATCATTATAGTGGAGGAAGCGCATAATTCTAAGGTATCTTGACCTTGGCATGAGGGACGAATAAATCGTCATGTGGTGAATGGGCTTAGTAGACCAATAGGAGTACAGTTCGTTCTTTTTTGTGATTCCCATATTAAATGTTAGGCCTAAAAAAAGTCTAAATTCGGCCACAGTAAGTTCCCGCCATTCAAAAGGTCGGGCATAACTAGAACGGGGGTTGTCTGCGATGTACTGCTGGGCATAAAGGTTGCACTGGGCCACGATGGATGACAGAAAGTCCTCAGTAAAAATTAAATTTAAAAAATAAATTAGTGCAAAACCTTCGGTGTTCACCTGGACACCTGGCTGGGCGGTAAAAGGAGGGAGGTTTACTGCTCCGGAACTAGATGGAAGCCACAGGGGGTTCTGTAGGGCATAGGGAAGGCTGGCATGGGTCCTTGGCCTTTGTTGCAGTGGCGCTGCACTAGAGGTGGATGGCATTGCTGTAGATGTTGATGGCACTGCGTCAGAGGTGGATGGCACTGCACTACTTGTAGTAGCCTGCTGCTCCTCACCAGAACGCCTTTGTTTCCTGGGCACCAGTTGTTCTTCCTCCGATTCTGAATCAGACTCACTGGTTAGGATTGGCTCATAATCCGAATCGGAATTGGACGCAGACTCAGAGAGCTCCCCGCTGCTCTCTTTGCTCTGGCTCAGGCTCAGAATCTGGTATGCCTCCTCAGCAGAATATTTTTTTGCCATACTGGTGCGACGTGGATACACTGATGGGAGCTGATGAGGTTGCACTGATGTGCACTAATGCACTGCGGCTGCACTGATAAGCTGGCACTGACAGGCACTGATGTGCACTATTGGGCACTGTAGTGGCGCTGATGGGCACTTTAGTGGCAATGAAGGCACAGATGAGCACTGTAGTGACACTGATGACAATGAAGGCACTGGTGTGGTACTGGTGTAGCACTGTAGTGACACTGATAAAACAGAAGCACTGTGGTGGCACTGATGGGCACAGGTGGCACTGATGGGCACAGGTGGCACTGATGGGCACAGGTGGCACTGATGGGCACAGGTGGGCACTGATGAGCACAGGTGGCACTGAAGGACACGCTGGTTGAGCTGATTTGATACTGATGGCAAAGATGGATTACTGTAGATTACAAGCACTGATGAGTACTGTAGTAGCACTGATGAGCACGTTAGTGGCAATAAAGGCACAGGTGGCACTGGTGTGGCACTGATGGGCACCTGGGGCACTGCGGTGACACTGAAGGCACAGATAAGCACTGTAGTGGCACAGATTAGCACAGGTAGCACTGATGGCACAGCTAAGCACTGTAGTGGCACAGATTAGTGTGGGCACTGGTGGCACTGGTGGGCACAGGTGGCACTGTAGTGGCACTGATGGGCACTCTGATGGCACAGATGAGTACTGTAGTTTGGCTGAGCACTGTAGTGGCACAGGTGGCACAGATGATCACTGGTGTGGCACTGATGTGGCACTGATGCGGCACTGGTGTGGCACTGCTTGCACAGATGAGCGCTGTAGTGGCACTGGTGGGCACAGGTGGCACTGGTGGGCACAGGTGGCACTGGTGGCACAGGCGGGCACTCTGGTGGCACAGGCGGGCACTCTGGTGGCACAGGCGGGCACTCTGGTGGCACAGGCGGGCTCTGTAGTGACACTGATGGCACTTTAGTGGCACTGATGGCACTGTGGTGGCACAGGTGGCGGCACAGGTATGGCACTGGTGGCACTATAAGCAGAAATTATATTCTGCTGGTCACTGGTGGGCACAGCTGGGCACTGCTGGGTGCAATAAAAATGGTCTAAAACTCACTGACATTCACTGCAGGGCATCGATCTCTCTCTCTTCTCCTCACAAACTGGATCGCTGTGAGGAGATGAGAGAGCTGACACTCTTGATGACCCTGCAGTGTTTACATTGTGATCACGCCGTCATTGGACGGCGTGATCACGTGGTAAAGGGCCGCTGCCAATGGCCCTTTACCTTGATCGGTAAACTGCCGGGTCCCGGGAACCCGGCGAGCTCAGAGGCTCCCGTGTGCGCGGGAGCGCGATTGTGGGAGGACGTTATATAACGTCCTCCCACAACAATGAGTGCCACTTGCCGACGTGTATCTACACTACGCGGTCGGCAAGTGGTTAAGGTCCCAAACTGCCAAGGACGAACGTACCAGGGGAGCGACATGCCGAGCCCCCTGGACAAAAGCACAGATCATGGAACGCGTGGCCAATGAACGCTGAAAAAAGATCGCCAGAGCAGAGATCGGACCATTGATAGTGCTCAATGCCAGCTTCTGATCGAGCCCATTCTGCAGAAACGCCAGAACCCTAGAGACCGAACCACAGAATGTGGGACACTTACGTCGCCGCTGCTGAACTTCTCGTCCAGCCTTGATGATTCACATATGCCATGGTGTTGTCCGATTGAATCCTGACAGGGCGCCCGTGCAATTGTCTCATCCACTGGGAGAGGCAGAACCCGATGGCATGGAGTTACAGAACATTGATTGGGAGACTAGATCCCTCCGGTGACCAGCGGCCCTGGGCCGACAGCAACCCCAGAACCCCCCCCCAGCCGGTCAGGCTGGCGTCCGTTATGATCACCGTCCAGTTAAGGGGGAGGAACGACTTCCCCAGCTGAAGGGCCGGGGCCCGTAACCACCAGAGCAGTGAGGCCTTGGTCTGACGGTCCACACGGATCATCCAATCCAGTGACGATGGTGATTTGTCCCAACTCGATAGAATCTCCTGCTGCAGAGCATGGGTGTGACACTGGATGTACGGAACCGCCTCAAAAGGTGGACACCACGAGACCCAGGACCCGCATGCAAAAAAGTGTAGGGACAACCACTTCTGGGACAGTAGAGAATGAACCGCCGACTGAAGTGTCTGGAGCATGGTCGGTGGAAGGAAAACCTTCGCCTGGGCAGAATCGAGACTCAAGCCCAGGTATTCCAATCGGTGGGACAGGGTCAGCGACGATTTCGGGAGATTTAGCAACCAGCCGAACTCCTGTAGAGTGTGCATGGTGATCGCCACATTGTCCCTCAGAGCTGGAGCCGACTCCGCTCACAAGAGGTCACCCAGGTACCCCACCACCACGATGGCCCTTTGTCTCAACAGAGCCGGAACCAGGGCCAGTAGCTTGGTGAAGACCCGAGGTGCAGATGCTAGGCCGAATGGGAGGTCCACAAACTGGTAGTGATGCTCCCCGACCGCAAATCGCAAGAAACGTTGGTGCTGAACACATATGGGTACATGCAAGTACGCGTCCTTGATATTGAGGGAGGCCAGGAAATTGTCCCTGTGAAGCGCCGCCACCATAGAGCAGATGGAATCCATCCTAAACTTTGGTACATGCACAAAACAATTGAGGGCTTTGATGTCCAGGATCGGCCGGACCTCATTCTTTTTCGGAACCACAAACAGGTTGGAATAAAAGCCCTGAAACCTTTCCGAAACCGGGAACAACGACCCCCTGGTAAAGAAGGTCCTGCATTGCCCCAAATAAGGCCTGAAGTCGGCCTGAGGGGAGACGCAGATTGGAGGCAAAGAATCTGTGCGGAGGATGGGAATGAAATTCTATTTTGTACCCTGACAAAATCAACTTGTGCGCCCAGCAGTTGGAAATTTGGGAAGTCCACCGGCCTGCAAACCAACGGAGGCGCTTCCCCACCCGAAGGATGGGTGGGGGCAACCCTTCATGCTGAGGAGGACTTGTCCTTGGCCTTGTCACGCTTGCACTGCCAAGGATGCTTCGACCCCCCCGTGGGAGCCTTGGTGGGCTGGGGGCCCTTGCCCGTCGAACGGGGTGTACGAAAAAGCCTCTTATGGGCAGAAAAGGAGGTGCCCTGCCTGTGGCGGGGCTCCTTGCCCCTCTTGGTCTCTGGGAGATAGGTGCTCTTCCCACCAGTGAGATCCTTGATAATCTCATTTAGGGTAGCTCCAAAGAGCCGCCCTTCCTGGAAGGGTAAGTCCGCCAAGGCCTTCCTAGATGTTTGTTTCGCCGACCAGAATTTCACCCAGAGCAAACGCCTGATAACCACAGAAGACACGGACAGTTTGGAGAGAAAGGGAGCCGTATCCAAAGCTGCATCACACACATATTGGAGCCCTTGAACGAGCTGGTCAGAGAGCTCCACACAGGCCGGAGGGGCCTGCTCGTTGCTCAATTCACGGTGCAGTAGCTTTGCCCATTCCATGAGCATTTGCGACACCAGAGCAGTGGCCAACACTGGTCGCAGAGCCGAGCCTGCCAGAATGAACATACAGTGGGGATCGAACGTTTGGGCACCCCAGGTAAAAACTTGTATTAATGTGCATAAAGAAGCCAAGGAAAGATGGAAAATTCTCCAAAAGGCATCAAATTACAGATTAGACATTCTTATAATATGTCAAAAAAAGTTAATTTTATTTCCATCGACACTTTCAAAATTACAGAAAAAAAAAATGGCGTCTTTAAAAGTTTGGGCACCCTGCAGAATTTATAGCATGCACTGTCTGCTTTGCAAAGCTGAGAACTGCCAGTGTCATGGATTGTTCTCAATCATCGTCTGGGAAGACCAGGTGATGTCAATCTCAAAGGTTTTAAATGCCCAGACTCATCTGACCTTGCCCCAACAATCAGCACCATGGGATCTTCTAAGCAGTTGTCTAGAAACATGAAACTGAAAATAGTTGACGCTCACAAAGCTGGAGAAGGCTATAAGAAGATAGCAAAGCGTTTTCAGATGTCAATATCCTCTGTTCGGAATGTAATTAAGAAATGGCAGTCATCAGGAACAGTGGAAGTTAAAGCAAGATCTGGAAGGCCAAGAAAAATATCAGACAGAACAGCTCGCAGGATTGTGAGAAAAACAATTCAAATCCCACGTTTGACTGCACGATCCCTCCAGAAAGATCTGGCAGACACTGGAGTTGTGGTACACTATTCCACTATAAAGAGATACTTGTACAAATATGGTCTTCATGGAAGAGTCATCAGAAGAAAACCTCTTCTACATCCTCACCACAAAAATCAGCGTTTGAACTTTGCAAATGAACATATAGACAAGCCTGATGCATTTTGGAAAGAGGTTCTGTGGACCGCTGAGGTTAAAATTGAACTTTTTGGCCTGAATGAGCAAAGGTACGTTTGGAGAAGAAGGGGCACAGAATTTAATGAAAAGAACCTCTGTCCAACTGTTAAGCATGGGGGTGGATCAATCATGCTTTGGGGTTGTATTGCAGCCAGTGGCACAGGGAACATCTCACGAGTAGAAGGAAAAATGGATTCAATAAAATTTCAGCAAATTTTGGATGGTAACTTGATGCCATCTGTGAAAAAGCTGAAGTTAAAGAGAGGATGGCTTCTACAAATGGATAATGATCCTAAACACACCTCAAAATCCACGGGGGATTACATCAAGAGGCGTAAACTGAAGGTTTTGCCATGGCCTTCACAATCTCCTGACCTCAACATAATTGAAAATCTATGCATAGACCTTAAAAGAGCAGTGCGTGACAGACAGCCCAGAAATCTCAAAGAACTGGAAGACTTTTGTAAGGAAGAATGGGCAAAGATACCTCAAACAAGAATTGAAAGACTCTTGGCTGGCTACAAAAAGCGTTTACAAGCTGTGATACTTGCCAAAGGGGGCAGTACAAGATATTAACTCTGTAGGGTGCCCAAACTTTTGCAGACGCCATTTTTTTGTTTTCTGTTATTTTGAAAGTGTAAATGATGGCAACTGTCGCCGAAGATTCCTCCTCGCAATCCGGGACCTCGCCATCAGACAGCTCGGGGGGGGATCATTGTAGTCCCGGCGGAGCCCCCTCAGGGTAAGTGTCCTCCCCCAAGGAAGGGGGGTAGGGGCTGCTTCTAAACCGCCTTACGACCGCACGCCACCTCTACCCGGAAGACGAAGGACACCATGACCGCCGGCAGAGCATCAAGAGGAACCGCAGCCCCAGAGGCACTGGCCGCCACCGCGGAGGGATCTGGTGGAAAAGCACCTGCATCAGATGCCATAGCGCTGCCCACCCTGGCAAGACACCACCCAGGACAGAAGCCTAGGTACCAGGGAGGCCAGGGCACCCCCCACCCAGATAGCTGCACAGGCTAGGAGAGTAACCCCCAGGAGGACTCACCACCTGCCGGCACCACAATCGGAAAGGAAAAGGGGGGGGCTGTGCCTGATGTTGCCTGCTGCTGCCGCTGCCTTGTGCCTGTCCGCTCTCGCTGCCGTGTGCCTGCGCCACGAGGAGACCGACGCCAGACTCAGCTCCTGGAAGTAGTCCCTCCCCCACAGACTGTAGGCCCTTAAGGCTAAGGGAAGATGGCCGCCGATCGCACCACGCCAGGATGTTACAATAGGCGGCCGGACCAAAGCAAAAATGGCCGCCGCGGCTACGGAACACTGGCCACGGATCACAGCTACCGCAAATTGTCAGCCAGACCCGGCCACACCACGATGGCAGCGGCGGCCGGAGCATGAGGCAGGGGGAATACAGCAAGGCCACGGACACCCAACAGGAGAGGGACCCTAGGGGGAAGCTGGGAACAAGCAGCGGCCAGCGCAGCAGTAAGACAGGAGGAGGGTGGGGAGGGAGACATGCCTACCTGACCGACCACACCAGGGGGTACCCACCTGCTCCCCCCCGTACCCCAGCAGGGGTGGGGGGGCGTACTTACCCATCCAGTCGGGGTTGCAGGTAGCCCACCCGAGACAGATCCGCCACCCCATCCAACCTGGGGGGGGGGCTGTCGGCCATGGTAGCACTGTGACTCAGACCACTGGTGTCTGGTCATATGTGCTCCTGCGGGACGTTCAACCCACCGGCCGCCCCATCCGGCTAGGGGCCTGTCGTGGCCTACGCAGCGCGGATCTAAGGTCTGCGCGCGTTCGCTGGCCGGGCTTGGGAGACTACCAGGATCTATATCATCCAGCCTGTCACCCAGCCCAGCATTTGATTGCAGTCTTCATGCGAAAGAGAAGTAGAAATCAACAGAGATGGTAACCACAGGTCCCAGCAGGGAGCCAGGTCCTTACTCCTTGACTAGGGAGAAAAAACTGAGTTATCTGTTACAGGGTGGGGCTGTGTCTGTTTTTTGATATTTGTTGTTCTGCCTAGTCCTACTCCTGAAGGTGGCGATATAACCCTAAGGTTAAGATGGAGCTGCTATGTCTGTCAATGAACGAAAGAGAAAACAGATGTATAGTGATGTAAACGTAAGCGTCCATTTGCACTACCCAGATGCTGACCTGGAGTTGCATAGTGTGCAGTGAACAGTGTAAAAAGGGTTTTACTACATCGTACAGTTATTGTTTTGGCAACTGTATTTGCAGTGCATGACACAAAATATGGTGCCTCCCTCCTGTGCGCTGCAAATTAAATGCAGCATGTATACATTTTAGTCACGGCTTACCATACCACGCCTCCTGTTTTCTATGTGCCCTAGCAGTGGCTGGAATTCTTACAGTGCGGAAAGCCAGTGTTCTGTCTAATGCTGGCCCGTCGAAAAATGCCTCCGGTGGGTCTGAGCATGCGCAGTAGCAAACGTCACTGCACCTGACATGACGTCAACATAGCGCATGTGCAGATCATAGGAGGCATTATCCGACGCTATGAACAGTGGAGGGAAAATGTACTTGTTAGATGCAAACAGCGGAGGTATAAAGTACTTGTGAGATTGTGCCTCGCTGTTGCGGGGCGGGTTTTCTGCGAGCTGAAGGGTGGGTTGCAATACACAGAAATCCAGCCCTTCAAGACTCCCAAAACCCGCCCTGCAACAGCGAGGCACAATCTGACAAATTCTCCCTCTGCTGTACATAGCGTCGGATAATGCCTCTCGGATAATACCTCCTACGATCTGCGCATGTGCTGTGTTGACGTCACGGCAGTTGATCAACATATCAGCTGGAGTGAAGTTTGCTACTGCACATGCGCAGACCCACCGGGAAGCATTTTTCGACTGGGCAGTATTCGACAGAACACCGGCAATCACCACATTAGTGTGAACAAGCCTGAATGGAACTGAGTTGAAATACAAACTGATGTAAGCCGAATCCGCATTGTTTTTTTTCTTAGCATAAAACGTGACTGAACGTACCCCTACATTCAATAGGATATATAAGAAAAGTTGAACCAAGAAGTCTTAGTTAATCACCTCTAATTTAAAGAGATATTAAAGGCATTTTTAACCACTTGCCGACCGTGTAACGTAGTTACATGGCCGCAAGTGGCACCCATTGTTCTGGGAGGACGTTATAACACGTCCTCCCAGAATCGCGCTCCCTGCACGCCCCCTGGGGCGCGCACCTGGGAGCATCCATGAGACCCGGCACATCACGGATCACGGTAAATGGCCGCTTGAGCGGCCGTTTACCACGTGATCGCTCCATCAAATGACATAGCATCACATGTAAACAAGCCGACGGAAGTGCCAGCTTGTCTCTCCCCTCTCCGCACCGATCGGTGCAGTGTGCCTGGAGAGGGGGGAGAAAGGAGATGCAGCGGTGCTGTGGGCAGGATCTGAAGTGCCCACAGCACCGCTGTGTGCCAGGCAGGGACCCCCCTCCAGCTTCACCCATGCCCACGCCCTCATCTGTGTCCACCCATCCGTTACCCATGCATCCATGCTCACCCATCCGTCACCCATGCTCACCAATCCGTCACCCATACATCCGTGCTCACCCATCCGTCTCCCATGCATCCGTGCCCACCCATCCGTCACCAATGCATCTGTGCGCACCCATCCATGCTCACCCATGCATCCATCCGTCACCCATGCGTCCGTGCTCACCCATCTGTCACCCATGCATCCATGCTCACTCATCGTCACCCATGCATCCGTGCTCACCCATCCGTGCTCACCCATCCGACACCCATGCATCCGTGCTCACCCATCCGTCACCCATGCATCCGTGCTCACCCATCCGTGCCCACCCATCCGTCACACATGCATCTGTGCTCACCCATCTGTCACCCATGCATTCGTGCTCACCCATCCGTCACCCATGCATCCGTGCTCACCCATCCGTGCTCACCCATCCGACACCCATGCATCCGTGCTCACCCATCCGTCACCCATGCATCCGTGCTCACCCATCCGTGCCCACCCATCCGTCACACATGCATCTGTGCTCACCCATCTGTCACCCATGCATTCGTGCTCACCCATCCGTCACCCATGCATCCGTGCTCACCCATCTGTGCTCACCCATCCATCACCCATGCATCTGTGCTCACCCATCCGTCACCCATGCGTCCGTGCTCACCCATCCGTGCTCACTCATCCGTCACCCATACATCCGTGTTCGCCCATCTGTGCTCACCCATCCGTCACCCATGCGTCCGTGCTCGCCCATGCGTCCGTGCTCACCCATCTGTCACCTATGCATCTGTGCTCACTCATCCATCACCCATGGGTCCGTGCTCACCCATCTGTGCTCACTCATCCGTCACCCATGCTCACCCATCCGTCACCCATGCATCCATGCTCACCCGTCACCCATGCACCCGTGCTCACTCATCCATCACCCATGCTCACCCATCCGTGCTTACTCATCCATCACCCATGCATCCATGCTCACCCATCCAGCCATGCTCACCCATCCAATCATGCTCACCCATGCAGCCTCATCCGTGCTCACCCATCCAGCCTCATCCGTGTTCACCCATGCATCCGTGTTGACCCATGCATCCGTGCTCCGCCATCCATCCGTGCTCACCCATGCATTCATGCTCAGCCATGCATCCGCTCTCAGCCATGCATGCATGCTCACCCATGCATCCGTGCTCCACCAATCCAGCCGTGCTCACCCATCTAGCCTCATCCGTGTTCACCCATGCATCTATGCTCCGCCATCCATCCGTGCTCCGCCATCCATCCGTGCTTCGCCATCCATCCGTGCTCCACCATCCATCCGTGCTCCGCCATCCATCCGTGCTCCGCCATCCATCCGTGCTCAGCCATCCATCCGTGCTCAGCCATGCATGCGTGCTCACCAATGCATCCATGCTCAGCCATCCATCCGTGCGCAGTCATCCCCATCTATGGCTTATTCACCCCCATTCGTGCTCATTTATGCCTCATTCATGTTCATCCATACCACATCAGTTCTCATCAATGACACATCCATGCCACTATAGCACCCATCAGTGCCACTACAGCGCCCATCAGTGCCACCACAGTGCCTCAATAATGTAATAGGTAGTCAAATTAGATTTCAAATGTATGCCCCTAGAACGCCTGATGGTGCACCCTGCATGTTGGGCCTCTGTATGTGGCCAGGCTGTGTAAAAGTGTCACTCATGTGGTATCCCCATACTCGGGACGAGTAGCAGAATATATTTTAGGGTGTGATTTTTGCTGTATGTTAGAAATATTGTATAAATGGACAACCTTGTGTAAAAAAAAAAAAAAAATGCATTTTCATTTTCTTCCCACATTTTCCAAAAACTTGTGGAAAAAATGAACCGTTCAAAAGACTCATTATGCCTCCTAGAATATACGTTGGGTGTTTACTTTCCAAAATGGGGTCATTTTTTGGGCGTTTCCATTGCCCTGGTGCTCCAGGACCTTCAAAAGTGCAAGAGGTAGTCAGGAAATTATATGTGTAATTTATGTCCTTAGAACGCCTGATGGTGCTGCCTGCATGTTAGGCCTCTGTATGTGGCCAGGCTGTGTAAATGTCTCACACATGTGGTATCACCATACTCGGGAGGAGTAGCAGAATGTGTTTTGGGGTGTAATTGGTGGTATGCATATGCTGGGTGTGAGAAATAACCTGTTAATATGACAATTTTGTGGAAAAAAAACTGAAAAAAAAATCTTCATTTTGCAAAGAATTGTGGGGAAAAAATGACAACTTCAAAAAACTTGCCATGCCTCTTACAAAATACGTTGGACTGTCTACTTTCCAAAAAGGGGTCATTTGGGGGGTATTTGTACTTTTCTGTCTTGTTAGAGCCTCAAGAAATGAGATAGGCCGTCAGTGCATCCGGTGTGATCAATATTCAGTGACTGGCACCATAGATTGTAGACTATAACTTTCACAAAGACCAAATAATATACACTAATTTGGGTTATTTTTACCAAAGATATATAGCAGTATAAATTTTGGCCAAAATTTATGAAGAAAAGTTGCTAATTTGCAAAATGTTATAACAGAAATAAAGAAAAATGCATTTTTTTACAAAATTTTCAGTATTTTTCCATTTATTGCTCAAAAAATAAACACCCCAATGGTGATTAAATACCACCAAAAGAAAGCTCTGTTTGTGTGAAAAAAGGACGAAAATTTCATATGGGTACAGTGTTGCATAAGTGAGTAATTGTCATTCAAAATGTGAGAGCACTGAAAGCTGAAAATTGGTCCCAGTGGTCAAGTGGTTAAATAACAAACAGATAACAGATATGGTATGCTTACCTGCTCTATACAGTGATTTTGTACAGAGCAGCCCCGATCCTTCTCTTCTTGGGTTCACCGCCAAAACTTCTGGCCCCTCCCTCCTGCCAAGTGCAGCTTGCTATAGGGGCTCCAGAGATGCTGCTCTGTGTCCATTCACAAATGGAGCATGGCTAAACACTAAAATAACACTGTCATGAGAGAATTATTTGCCACTGCTGACCCCTCCTATTAGGGGTAGAACATTATCAATTTTTTGGGCCAACTTTCAGGACAATAGCTGATATCAGGTGCCAAAATTCTGTACATCACCTGCCACCAGATGCAGTATGTCACTTGCCACCCAGATGCAGCGTGTCACTTGCCACCTGCCACCCAGATGCAGCGTGTCACTTGCCACCTTCCACTGCCATCCATATGCAGCTTGTCACTACTTGCACTACTTATGGCAGCCTCTGCCCAGTGGCATCCGAACGGGAAAACTTTCACATGCGGGCAGTTAGAGATGATGTAATTAATCTTTCTGCATGCCCACAGCTGCAGCTGTCAAGAGCAGCCTTTGCAGCCCTGTTGTAGAGGTGGAACATCGGTGATGCGAGGCGGGCAGTGAAAGATGATGGTCTGACCAATATCGGTAAAGTTTCTGACCGATACCGATTGTTTGAAAAAATGTTAATACTTGCCCCCAATAATCGGTCATGCCAATAACCGGTCAACCCCCATTTCCTATTAAGAATACTGGGGCAGGACTTGCTAGATCTAAAAGCACGGACCAACTTCTATTTAGGGAATTTCGTATTTAACACAAAAAAAAAAACCACAGCCAGAGCCAGGTATAAGGCAGTACCGATCAAGGATAACCTGGCCCTGGAAAAAGATTCTAGCCTCCTATCTATATAGTACTTTGGAGAAGGTGCATTTTCCACTGGTATGGTGGTCACCTTGATTAGGCAAGAAAAAGATCAGGTTCAACCACACGAATGGATCAATCCTCAACAAACACACACTATCTAGGAGGGGTGAAGAGCTTTTCAATGTTCATTAATGGGGAATCTTGTTTGATCAGCTTCAGATTTCTTTCTGCATTAATCAGATGAAACAGTCTCTCTCAGCATAGGTGTAATGGATACAGAAAGATTTCTTCACTCAGACAAATCAGACTCAGAGGGTCTAACTGGAAGCAACCAAAGCAGTAGGCATGTCAGATTCAGACTCTGCTAGGAAAAAACACAGTAGCATGCGTGTGGCCTCTATGCTATAAAGCAGGGATATGCAATTAGCGGACCTCCAGCTATTGCTAAACTACAAGTCCAATCATGCCTCTGCCTCTGGGTGTCATGCTTGTGGCTGTCAGAGTCTTGCTATGCCTCATTTGACTTGTAGCTCTGCGACAGCTGGAGGTCCGCTAATTGCATATCCCTGCTATAAAGCATTATATTATAGGGTTAAAAGCTTGTTAGTGTCCAATCACCTGAATGTACGAGACTATAACTAATGGTGCATGGTTGCCTGTGTCCTATACTGTACAAGTGAGATACGATTTTTGTACTTACCATAAAAACCTTTTCTTGAAAGGATACAGGAGGTCTTTAACCTTGGGGGAAACTGTGGCTTACAGCATATACTGCAGACCAGCTCTGGGTATAACCACTATTAATGAAATACTGTCTCAGTGTAGTAGCAAAGCAGCACCAAGAGCATGGTTATCAATCAAGAGGGGTGGAATTTGTGCTCCTCAATGAACTCTGACAAAGTATCTTACAAGGATTGCAAAAATCCTAATTTTATCTTTCAACTGATGTACACAGAAGTATGAAACTTTCAGCATGTTCAAAAGCAGACCAGCTGAGGCATGGGCAACACAATAGAAAAAAAAAAATAGCTAGAAGGCTCAACAAGAACAAGGGACTGCCTATGGTACAAAAAATTGCCTGAAGGATCTAACACCTGAAGATGGCATGAGATGAGACAAACCTCTACAAGGTAAAACTTAGAGAATATGTTAAAGAGAAAACCCAGGTGGCAACCTTCCAACCCTGGGAAATAAAGGTCTGATGTTGAAATGAACAAGAAGCGCTCATAACCCAAGAGGAGTGGGTCTGGACTGGAAATCCCGAGACCATGATCTGTGTAAGACACCTAGAAATGGTGGTACAAAAACCCTTGATGCTTCTCCTTCAAATGATGCTTTAAATGGGGTTTCTAAAGAACCAAGAGGACCCGATTTGACCAGAAGAGCCACATGGGAGACCCTGTGCACAAAAATATTTGATCAGAGAGTGGGAAGCTAATGTTCTCTGCAACAAAATAGCAAGAGCAGAGATCTGGTCCTTGACTTAACACCAAGTCTTCCATGTCTTATACTAGACCTTGCAGGAAGTAGACTTTCCAGACGTGAGCACTGTGCATACGGCACACTTAATGATACCCTAGTACTTTAATATCATGGCTGTTGAAGCCTAGGTTTTAAAGTAGTATTAAGCCCAGAAACGAAAAAAATATATTGCAGCCTACCAATTCTTAGATGTGGTGGCTGCATTAATATTCTTTTTTTGTTTTTATTTTGTCCTGTATTTGCACTTAGTGATACAGGTTCCTGGAATGGTACTGGGTGAAGACTAGAGCACTGCCTCGAGTGGGGTAGTACTATCACTAAGGGTGGAGAATCTGAATACTCTTGGACTAAAACTGTAGTCTTAATTGTCTGCTGGGGAAAAACACCCTGCTCCAGCAAATATCCAGTACCAGTCTGCAATATTCCAAGTGGTGGGCAGGAACCAGTGATGACTTCTGGAGGCTCAGTATTCACACAATGTCCCCCAGAGTTCTCACCAAATAATCTCTCAAGAGGAAGTTGATCCCCTTTGGATTTGAGAACATTAAACATTTTTAATTTTGAAGTAAAACCATGAAAATGTTCCACAACACAGAAAGGGTACTGACCCCTAAGTCCAGAGAGCACCTGATTGAGACAGGTGAGGTGCCAAGGGAATGCTGGGGGATGGGAGGTTAGAAAGCTGGCAAGGAACTAAATTTGAGTTTGTAATCCTGGGACACCACCTCTTGCACCTATAGAGACATTGGGATGCAAGACTACCAAGCATCTGCAAAAGCCCAACAGATGATCCCACACTCTGGAAAGAGTTTGGTTTATGTGGGAGAGTTTTAATGCCAAGTCTTGTGGGTTGTGTGGATTCAAGCTAGGAGGGTCTCGAGGTCAAAATTGATGGCATAATAAACGCAATGGGAGGATTTTTACATCTGCTCCTTATGCTTTTTCCACTTTGGAAGATAAGTACTCATACATCCAGTAGCACCTTTCATTAGAATATCTGAAGTTAAATATGATTATTATTATACATAATTTATATAGCACCAACAATTTGCGCAGCGCTTTACAATATAAAGAGAGACAATACAGCAACAGTACAATTCAAAACAAGAGGGGTTAAAGGGGCCCTGCTCTTGCGAGCTTACAATCTAAGAGGGAGGGGCTGGTGAAACAAAAGGTAGGGACTGTGAGGGATGAAATGAGGGGAGCATAAGATTCCGTTGTTGGCTGGGGCCTGTAGAGATGAGTTTTCAGGGATCGCCTAAAAGTGGACAGAGTAGGAGATAGGTGGACAGATTGGGGTAGAAAGTTCCAGAGGATGGGAGAGGCTCTGGAGAAGTCCTGGAGATGAGCATGGGAGGAGGAGACAAGGGAGCTAGAGAGCAGAAGGTCTTGGGAGGGGCGAAGAGGACGGTTTGGGTGATATTTGGAGATAAGATTGGTGATATAGCTTGGGGCAGAATTGTAAATGGCTTTGTATGTCATGGGCGGGGTTTTGAATTTTTTTCTTTGGAAAATGGGAAGCCAGTGGAGGGATTGGCAGAGAGGAGTGGTGGACACCGAACGGTTGGTAAGGTGGATGAGTCTGGGAGCAGCATTCATGATAGACTGAAGAGGGGATAGCTTGCGGAGAGGTAGGCCAATTAGGAGGAAGTTACAATAGTCAAGGCGAGCGATAACGCGTGAATAAGTTGCTTAGTAGTGTCAGTTAGGAAGGGACGTATTTTGGAGATGTTTCGGAGGTGAAGTCTGCACGGTTTGGACAGGGATTGGATTTGGGGCTGAAAGGACAGGCCAGAGTGTAGGATTATACCCAGTACCTTGGCATGAGGGGAGGGACTGATAGTTGTATTATTGATCTTGATGGGGAAGTCAGGGGGAGGAAAAATTATGAGCTCAGTTTTAGAAAGATTGAGTTTGAGGAAGTGGTGTGACATCCATGCTGATATGTCAGTTAGCAAGTTGGTAATGCGAGAGGAGAATGAAGGAGGTGAGGAGTAGAGAGATAGATTTGTGTGTCATCAGCATAGAGGTGGTTTTGGAAGCCATGGGAGTTTATTAACAGACCAAGGGAGGAGGTGTAAATGGAGAGGAGAAGGGGTCCAAGGACAGAACCTTGAGGTACCCCAACCTAAAGAGGAAGTGGAGAGAAGAGGAGGAAACAGAGTTATAGGTCACGCTGAAGGAGACATTGTCCATCAAAGCCCATGTGGAATAAACACTTCTTGCAAGCATGTTCTGCACCAGTCACCAAGGACATCTGGCTTGTGCAATCACAGATCTGAAGGGCTATACTCAAAGAACCTGGGCAGCTTTGAGATTGCATAAAAGCTCAAACCCAGTGGGTTGAGCCACTGGACCAAGTAACCACTGCATGTGGACAGTAGAACAAACGAACCAGCGCCTTGGTCCTTTTCAGGGCTCTCACCACCAAGGGAGTAGCCTGTCAAGCCCACAGTGTGCACCATGCACCCAGCTGCTACTTTAAGAACCAGCCAGTCATTTCGCCCCTGGTGGGGGTGGACTCCTAAGTCATGACACTGGGTAACCTAAAGTCAGTACATGGCCTTCTTATGCTAGCCATACACAGCTCATTTTTCAGTTGATTCCTAGAAATCAACTGAGCCAGGTAGAAACAGTGGCTGCATTCTCTCTGATGCGGTCACTTTTAATTATTTATACAACTATGGATACTGTGGCTTGTCTGAATACAACAGTCAGCAGTGCAACGTGGAATGGCTGCGTGAAAGAAAATTGTGCCGAGGCCCGAGGGGGAACGCGCGGGGGGTATGCGTTTTTTCGCATGCAATTTGTCGGGGCAATGGCTGCTGTTGGCGCATCAATCATCACGGCACCATGGCTGATATGGTGTCAGGATGATTGAAGCGCATTATTTCTATTATTACATTGTAATATAAAATGAAATAGTTCAACTCATCATAATACAGAATCAGTGGGAGCCCCGAGTGTGTCACTTTCCACGTCGCCTGCCACCAGATGAGGATGCCACTTGCCATTGTCTGCCACCAGATGAGAATGTCACTTGCCTCGCTGCCTACTACTAGATGAGGATGCCACTTGCCACGCTGCCTGCCACCAGATGAGGATGTTACTTGCCACGTCGTCTGCCAGGGCCACCAGATGAGGATGTCAATGTGGTGAGTGTTGAGGACAGCAGACCAGTAACATGGTGTGGGCATGAGAGACGTTATCTCTCTGCTCCCCGCCGCACCTCCAACAATGAAGAGTCCCGCGCTGTGAGGGCAGAAGAGCGGTGATACGGTGCGGGCAGTGAGAGATGATGTCATTCCTCTGCTCCCCGCCACACCACCTACACTGAAATCCTGTGCTGTGAGGGCTGAATTCGGAGGAGCGGTGATGCAGAGAGATAGGTCATCTCTTTTCGCCAGCATGCCCGCATCTCATGCCCACCCAGCTCTCTCATGCCCCCAGCCCGCCCGCGGCCCGACTGCAGAGGGGCCATGGCCCCAGGGTTGGAGACCCCTGGATTATAGGATAAGTTCACCTTCCATAAAATGTTACACCCATATTCAGGATATAACATGTTATACAATAACGAATGGACCAGCCCCTCCCGCACCTCCCCGATTCCCCCGACAGCTAGCGGGGATCTTCCCCAAAACCTGTCAAAATTAAAAAAAATTAAAAAATGTGGATGAGCGGGGCTCCGTCGGCTCACGTCACTCATTCAGTGTCTTGTGAATGGAACACTACAAGGTCAGGCAGCCTTTGCAGCTTCATTCTCTCTTCCTGTCAGATTGTACAGTCACACAAATACAATGGCAGATCTGACCTGCATGGCACCAGCAATCTGCTGATCGCTGGTGCAATGCTTTATAGGCTCCAAAAAAAGCCAACAATAAACGTATGTTTTTTACCTGCAAAAAATGTGCATTTATTATTTTTTTCTAAAAAGTGAACTTATCCTTTAAGGCAGGGATCCTCAAACTACGGCCCTCCAGCTGTTGCGGAACTACACATCCCATGAGGCATTGAAAAACTCTAACATTCAAAGACATGACTAGGCATGATGGGAATTGTAGTTCCTGAACAACTGGAGGGCCATAGTTTGAGGACCCCTGCTTTAAGGCATAGAAATGGGTTGGGAGAATCCAATGGCACACACATAGCTTTAGTTTAAAAAATAAATATAAAAAAGTATGCATCTTTGTGCAACACACTACCAACTTTGAGACACACCTTTTTTTCAGGTTAATACAAGCAAGAAAATTGCTTGTTTCAGAACAGGAAAGGAAGAGCCTCCACCTATTTCAGGATAAATTTCAATCACACCTATGCATTCAGATGTTGACAATCTAGAAGGTTAATTATTAACCGTATTATGTTACAATACCACAGCAAAAAAATAAAAATGGTATGTCTTAGGCTTCATGCACACAGGACTTAAAAAAAAATCCAAAAAACGTCAGTAGCTTATCAGTGATTTTTTCAGCTTTTTCCAGCGTTATATTACTGGCGTTTTTGCTCGTTTTTAAAGGGCCAGCGGTTTTTGTTTTTTTTCCAGTTGATCCGAAACGTCCAAAAAAGTTGGGGGTCAATGTTTTTGAGCGTTTGAACATTTACAGCTGGAAAACGTCTCTCAGACCCCACTGGTCTTGGGGTTTTTTTTTACAGCTCAAAAACGTCACTGCTAAAAATAGGATTCTTCCTACAGAATTACCTGCAAAACCCATTTCTTTCGAAGGACATCGCGGGACACAGAGCAGGCTATATATTCATATACTTATGGGTTATACGCCACCTATAGGTGAATGGACACTGGCGTTTTATAAAAAAAAAAAAAAAACAGGAAACAGGAAGTACCCTCTCCTATATAACCCCTCCCATATTGGGAGCACGTCAGTTTTGTAGCAAGCAATGAACTTCACAAGACAGAGAGGGGAGGGACCTTTGTGTCCCATGATGTCCTTTGAAAAAAAATGGATTTTACAGGTAAATCCTATTTTCTTTCTCGGACATCACGGGACACTCATATACTTATGGGACGTCCCATAGTAATACTCGAGGGGAGGGAGACGCACGTCTCTTTATATCGCAGCACTTAAAACACTGCGGCCAAAGGATGCCTCGTCTGCTGACCTGACATCCACCTGGTAAAACCTGGTGAATGTATGTACCGGCGACCAGGTCGCAGCCTTACATATCTGAGCCACAGATATCCGATGGCAGAACGCCCAGAAGGTACCTACCCTCCTGGTGGAGTGGGCTCTTATCCTAAAAGGAGGAGCCTTCCCCTTCAGAGCATAAGCCTGAGTAATCAATTGACGGATCCAAAGAGAAATAGTTGACTTGGATGCCGCCTGACCCTTTTTAGGGCCTTCCGGAAATACAAAGAAGGCTTCAGTCTTCCTGAAGTCCTCAGACCTTTCAAGATGGGCCTTAATCGCTCGAACCAGATCCAGCGAGTGCAACCATTTCTCCTCTAGGGAAGTCGGATGCGGAAAAAAGGAGGAGGGTAACACAATATCTTTGTTGAAGTGAAAAGCGGATACCACCTTAGGTAAAAAAGACGGAAGGGGCCGCAAGACCATCTAGTCCTGGTGTAACCTTAAATACGGTACTCTACAAGAGAAAGCTGCCTACTCAGACACCCTCATAGCTGAAGTAACGGAAACTAGGAAGGCTAACTTCCGTACCAAAAGGTCAAAGGGAATTTCCCTGATATGTTCAAAGGGCTGTCTTTGCAGTACCGATAATACCAGATTCAGGTCCCAAGGACAGGGAGGACGAGTAATTGGTGGTACCACATGTGCCACCCCCTGCAGAAAAGTTTTGACCAAAGAGTGCTTAGCCAGAGGTCTCTGAAAAAACATAGATAAAACCGAGACCTGTTCCCTGATAGTGGTCAAGGCAAGCTTCGAATCCACTCAGGCTTGCAAGAAGGCCAGAATCCTTCCAATTGCATATCTGCGTGGGTGCCATCTTTTGGCTTCACACCAACCAATATAAGTCTTCCAGACTCTATGGTAGATCTCTCTAGTGGAGATCTTCCTCGCATTCATAAGGGTAGTTAAGGCCGCCCCTAAGATATCCCCTTTCTCTCAGCACTGTGGCTTCAATAGCCACGCTGTCAAATTTAGAATAGGTAAATTCGGGCAAGCGGAGGCCCTTGGGATAACAGATCCGGACGGATTGGTAGCAGGCAAGGAATGTCCACTGCCATCCTGACTATCTCCGGATACCAGGACCTCCTGGGCCATTCCAGAGCCACCAGTATGACTGCTGGTGTCTCTTCCCGAATCCTGCGTAAGAGATTGTGTTGCGTTTGATATAAAATAACAAATGATTTATCTATCAGACTAATTTTAACAGATCAGGTTTGTTTGAAGATGCTTCTCAAATGAATGCCTTGTAACACAGGCTGTCCTGAAAAAATGGGTCATTTGGCAGTTGGTTGTTAAGGTAAACGAGTTCGCTACCATTGTTGTATTACAGTTTGACAGTTGTCTCTGTAGATACTGTAAACAATTATATATTTAATCAGCTCATCCCCCACAGTTTACTGCCCTTTTGTATCATTTAACCCTCCCTCCTATATTGTAAGCTCTAACGAGCAGGGTCCTCTGATTCCTCCTGTATTGAATTGTATTGTAATTGTACTGTCTGCCCTAATATTGTAAAGCGCTGCACAAACTGTCGGCCCTATATAAATCCTGTATAATAATATATTTGTGATAGCATAGTGCCATCTTGAGGTAGAATTTGGGAATACACAGGCATTGGGATAATTTTTCGGTTACTGCGCCGTCAAGGTACGCAAACCATTGCCAACACAAGCCCATATAAATGTTTCCAGAGATAAGCTCAGTGAGCTCACTCTCACCATGCATTAACATCGAAAAGACTCATCTGTAAAGCCAAGAAGAAAAGTGCCTGGTCTCCAGAAGAATCGCTGTCAACAGAGATCACAAACACAGTAATTGAAGCGAAGTAATATTTAAGTGTATTTCTACAGACTATAGTTTGTTTGCTAGGTTGTTAATTTGCTATAGAGATCTGTCAGTCTTGATTTGTATTCCTAATATTGTACTAGTTTTGTATGTACAGCATTTTTGTTCAGTAAAAGCTCATTAATACACTGCCAGGTCCGACCTTCCTTGCCTATGCCGCAAAGAAACTTTGCTATCTAGACGAAAGCGAAACAGAGGTGCGGAAGAAGAGAGACTGGGGGAAAGGCATACATTAGAGAGAACTGATCCCAAAGGAACACCAGAGCATCCACCCCAATGGCAAAGGGATCCCTTGCTATGGAAATGAAGTGCTGGACCTTGTTGTTGAACCGAGAGGCTATCAAATCCACCTCTGGAGTCCCCCAACGCCGGCATAATTCTTGGAAAACCTCGGCGTGCAAGGACCACTCCCCTGACATGACCTGCTGGCGATTCAGAAAGTCTGACTTCCAATTTTCCACTCCCGGAATGTAAACCGCCGAGATACTTGGCACATGACGCTCTGCCCATTTGAGCAATAGGCTCACTTCCTCGTGTGACCCCTTGCTCCTGGTGCCGCCTTGGTGGTTGATATAAGCCACTGCTGTGGCATTGTCTGTCTGAACCCCTACTGGGTGACCTTGAAGCCTGACCGTCCAATGACTCAGAGCTAGCCGAATGGCCCTCAGTTCCAAGATGTTTATGGGAAGCTTCTGTTCTGCTTGTGACCAGGTTCCCTGAACTGTGAGGTCCCTCATGACCGCTCCCCAACCTAAAAGGCTGGCGTCCGTGGTGACCATCTCCCAGAAAACTGAGAGGAAGGATCTCCTCTGCGTCAGGTTTGTGCGGACCAACCACCAACTGAGACTGTGCCGTGACCTGGGGGCCAAGGTCACGTTGCAATCGAGAGATTGAACTCTTGTTCCATTCTGCCAGAATGTTCCTCTGAATTATTCTGAATGAAATTGGCTGAAAGGTATAGCTTCAAATGAGGCTACCATCTTGCCCAACATAGAGTCGGATTGACGGATGTCTTTGATCTCTTACCCGCCTTACCAGGCTCCTGAGATCGCTGACCTTCCTGAGGGGTAGAAAAACTTTCCCCTGTCTGGTGTCTAATGGCAGACCCAGATGTTGCAGGCATTGCACCGGAATCAAGGAGGACTTGCCCTGGTTGATGATCCAGTACCTGGAGTGTCAAAGCCAGACTGGACCTGAGCCTCTCCCTGGATTGATCCCTGATCAGGTGGTCATCCAGGTAACCTGAGATCAATACTCCTCTTGATCTCAAAAGCTCCAGCACGGGCCAGCACCTTTGTGAAAACTCTGGGTGCAGTCGCAATACCGAATGGCAAGGCCACAAATTGGTAATGCTGCTTTGCTATCGTAAAGCGTAAAAACCTCTGGTGAGGAGGGGAGATTGGTACATGTAAGTATGCATCTTTGATGTCTATTGAGACTAGAAACTCTGATTTTTGAAGCAAGCACTGACCGAATGGACTCCATTCAAATGACCGCACTACCAGAAACTGGTTTAGGGCCTCGAGATCCAAAATTGGTCTTACTTCCCCATTTTGCTTTGGTACAGTAAACAGGTTTGAGTAAACCCCTGTACCCCTCTCTGTTGCTGGTACCTCCACAATTACCCCTTGCAGGATCAGATGACCTAATGCTTTGAGCAGCTGATCCTTTTTTCCTGGAACTGCAGGCATCCTTCACTTCAGAAACCTCTGAGGGGGCCAATCCCAAAACTTCAGCTTGTAGCCTAGAGACACTAGGGATACCACCCATTTGTCTTTGATGATGTCCTGCCATACTCCTGCAATACGTAACAGCCCCCCCCCCCCACTCGAGTGAGTGGGGGCGCCCCTTCACAAGGAAGGTTTGGACTTAGGCTAGGAGGACCCTTAGGCCCATGGTCTTTTCTGCCCCTGGCCCTGTTTACCTCTAAACACAGGGCCTTGTGGTCGTCACAACTGCCTAGATCCTGTAAAACTAGAGGAACCCGCAGTCGGAGGCTTAGCAGAAGACCGCTTAGCTGGCTTTTTGACTGGTAACTGAGTACTCTTACTGCCAGAGATCTTTTGAATGTATTTATCCAGATCTTCTCCAAACAGGTGCTCACCATGAAAGGGAAACCCTGTTAGTAACCTTTTACAAGGGAGCTAAGCTGCCCAATTCTTTAACCACAGAATTCTGCACATATGCACAGACAAAAGGGCCATTCTAGAGACCTGCTGTATAGAGTCCTTCAAGGCATCTACAGCAAAGCATAAAGCCTGTGGTAAATTAAGAGATTCCTCCTCTTCTCCTGTATGCATGGCCTGATCACACCCCTATTGTGGCAACTGCCGGCTGAATGGCCGAGCTTGCTAGGGCAAAGGAGGCTTTAAGTAAGGATTCCAGCTTTTTGTCTGCCGGGTCCTTGAACCCCTGAGCATTATCCACAGGACAGGTCAGGGATTTAGAAAGGGAAGCGACTGCGGCGTCCACTGCGGGAACCTCCCATTTCTTCAAAACACTTTCCTCCATGGGATACAATAAGGAGAATCTCTTGGGAGGAATAAAAACTCTATCAGGGTGTTCCCAATCTGAATATACCACTTGTTCCAACAGTGAATGTAGAGGGAAGCCCTGAGAGCTCTGCGAGGCTTTCAATGACCCAAAGGAGGAGGTTTTTTTCAGGTACCTGTGCAGGAGGTAATCTGAAAGCTGCACGCACTCTGCGTGTCGAGGCCCGTACGAGTAGCTTTTGTGACTGAGCCCCTGAAGGATCCAGTCTTTCATTTGTCTCAGACTCCTCTGCGGCTGAATCTTCTGCTGGGATTTCAGGGAACTCCTCCTTCAATACCTCCTCCACTACCTCCTCCTCTTCATCCACCCAATCCTGCTCCAGCCTAGGGGGGTCAGGAGATGGAGACCTGCCACGCTTCTTGTTACCACGAGTAACAGCAGCAATCATACCTGCTAGCTTGTTTTCTAAGCCAAATAATGCAGAAGACAGGTCCTCTTTTGTGACAAAAGTTGAAGAGGAAGCCGAGGTAGCCGGCATTAAACCAGATAGGCGTAGTGGCTCAGATTGCCCTGTTGCCTCTGGTGTCTCAGGGGAGGCTATAGTGGCTAGCAGTTTAGTAACCCCTTCTGGGGCTGTGGCCATAGCCTTAGGAGTGCTCCCCCCAGTGCGTCTCTTGGAAGCCATGGCTGTAAGACCATAGTCCTCTTTAGCCACTTCCAATGCTGCCTGCTCCTGCTTGACAAAAGCAGTCCACCACCTGGACTCACATGCCCCCAGGGGAATAGCCTGCCCATGTCCCTGCAGCGCCTGTGTGAGTGAAGCCGTCCCTAACTGCGCCGCCGTGCATTTAAAATACCGGTTCGCGCCACGTGCACACTTGGTCATGCACGCTCCCGCGCCGCGGGCGCACACCAGCACCGCTCGTTCCAACGAACACATTGCACAGCTCCCCCAGAGGCCGCCGCGAAAAACACAGGCAGACATCCCAACTGACTCACCGCCCCCCGGTGGGAAAATACAGGAAGTGCAGGCGGCAATTTAAAAAAAAATAAAGGCAAGACAGCATATTTTTAACGTCTCTAAAGAGACACTTACCCTTCCTGCCGCAGGGTTGGAAACCAGAGGCCCAATCTTCACCTTTCACGGTGGATTGTGTCCCAAGGACCTTCAAGGACTAGGTACCCGTTCTGAGGGTCCTCTCCCTTGGACCTGTACAGCATCCTGCAGGCGTACCTTAGTTCAATGTACCAGGTTTACCTACACGCAGGATCCAGCGCCACGCATGGTCGCTTACAGACAAAAGCTCGCAAAAAAGGGATTTTATTAAAACTTACCGTAAAATCCTTTTCTCCGAGTTCACTGACAGACGCAGCTCTCCATTACGTGTGGGGTTTATGCTGGTCTCACTAAGAGTTAACTAGGCAGGGAAAAGAAACTGCTAGCCCCTGCCATGGGGCCGTCCTCTCTTCCCACATAAACCCCCTCCATAGCATAGCTCATCAGTTCGTACACAAGCCGTACAAGAATAGAGCACAGAGGGATGGGTGCTGCGTCTGTCAGTGAACTCAGAGAAAATGATTTTACGGTAAGTTTTAATAAAATCCCTTTTTCTCCTATGTTCACTGACAGACGCAGCTCTCCATTATGTGTGGGGATATCCCCAAGCTGTGTCAAAAAGAGGGGTGGGTAAACACTAACAACAGTACCCAACAGAACCTCTAAGGAGGCGCCAGACGCGCCTACAGTGCCGCCTGCAAAACTTTGCGGCCAAAAGCAGCATTCGAAGATGCAAACACATCAACTTTATACTTTGTGAAAGTGTGAACCGAGGCCCAAGTGGCCATCTTGCACACCTGCGACACTGAGGCCTGGTGTCTAAAAGCCCAGGAAGTGCTAACAGCCCGGGTAGAATGAGCCGTGAACGGAAAAGGAGGAACCTTGCCCCGAACAGAATACGCATGGGTCACAATCTATCTGATCCAACGAGAGATCGTAGCCGACGAGGCCGCCAAACCTTTGTGCGGACCCTCAGGCAGCACAAACAGAGCATCAGCTTTTTGAAAAGAAGCTGTAGCAGACAAATACACTCTTAAGGCCCTCACTACGTCCAAAGCATGCAATTCAATTTCTTTTGGGTGCAATGGACGAGGGCACAATGAAGGAAGGACAATATCTTCATTAATGTGAAAGGAAGAAACCACTTTCGGAAGAAATGAAGGAGAGGGTCGCAAGACTGCCTTACCCTTATGCAGGACTAAGTAGGGAGACTTGCACGAGAGTGCTGCTAATTCAGACACCCGTCTGGCGGAGGAGATGGCTACTAGAAAAGCCACCTTCTGCGAGAGCAGTTGTAAGGAAATCTCCCTGATTTTCTCATAAGGCGGTTTCTGAAGTACAGAAAGCACGAAATTCAGATCCCACTGAGCCAACGGAACCTTCACCCGAGGCGCCACATGTCGTACACCTTAAACAAAGGTACGAATTAGAGCTGCACGATTCTGGCCAAAATGAGAATCACGATTTTTTTGCTTAGAATAAAGATCACGATTCTCTCACGATTCTCGCGGCGTAATATATTAAAATATACAAAAAAAATTGCGTTTAAAAGTCTTCTGCGCAAACAGCGTGTGACATAAAATATTGCAACAACCGCCATCTTATTCTCTAGGGTCTCTGCTAAAAAAAAATATATATATATATATATATATATATATATATATAATGTTTGGGGGTTTTAAGTCATTTTCTAGCACAAAATAATGGATTTTTATTTGTAAACAGCAAATGTGAGGAAAGATTTAGTCTTCAAATGGTTAAACCAAAACTCTATACAAGGGGAGTTCATTCAGAGTTCAATGAAGTAACTCTTATCAATGATGACTCAGAAGCTGGCTGTATGCCCAGACTTGGCTGTTCCCCTGAGACTCAAGTCGCTCCGACTTCAAAAGACTTCAGGCACTTTTACTGTCAAGTCGAGCTGATTCGCCCCCCAAGTCTGACTCCTTTTAACTGCACTGAAAATTGCGGCAATGCCCAATTGAGATCGCAGGGGGGGGGGGTAGATCGAGATCGCGATCTTCATACGATTAATCTTGCAGCTCTAGTATGAATCAACGAGTGCAAAGCCAAAGGTCTCTGGAAAAGAACTGCCAGAGCCGATATCTGGCTCTTAAGAGTACTCAAAGCCAGTTTTTTGTTCAGGCCCTGCTGCAAAAAAGTTAGGACACTGCATACCACAAAAGAGTGAGGGTTATGACCCTCCGCCTCGCACCAAGCTATAGAAGCCTTCCAGGTGCGGTGGTAAATCTTGCGAGAAGTACACTTGCGAGCCTTCAACAATGTAGGAATCACTGAGTCAGCGACTCCCCTGTCTCTTAGCACCTGGGACTCAATAGCCAAGCCATCAAAGCCAGCGAGGGTAAAGCAGGGTGCAAGATGGGCCCCTGAGACAAAAGATTGTCTCTCAGCGGGAGCCGCCAGGGGGCGTCTGCCACCATTTGCACCACATCGGTGTACCAAGTGCGCCGAGGCCAATCCGGAGCCACCAGGATTATTAGTATTCCCTCCGCCACTATCCTGCGGATCAAGCGCGGTAACAGTTTTATCGGAGGGAAGGCATACAGAAGTCGGTAACAGCCCCAGGGGGCCACCAGAGCGTCCGTGGCCACTGCCAATGGATCCTTCGTTCTGGACACAAACGTCTCCACCTTGTGATTGAACCGAGACGCCATAAGATCCATGTCCGGCGTCCCCCATCTGCGGCACATCTGGTTGAACACCTTCGGGTGGAGGGACCACTCTCCCTGGTCCAGCATCTGGCGACTGAGAAAATCCGCCTGCCAGTTCTCCACACCTGGAATGTAAATGGCGGAGATTGCCGGAACGTGACGTTCCGCTCAATGCGGTATCAGAGCTGCCTCCGCCGCAGCTGCTGGACTTCTTGTGCCGCCCTGATGGTTCACATACGCCACTGCTGTGGCATTGTCCGACTGAATTCGGACCGGACGGTCCTGCAATCTCACTGTCCAGGCACAATCTGATTGCTCTCAGTTCCAGTACACTGATGGGGAGGCGAGCCTCCTGTGCTGACCAACGGCCCTGGGCAGACAGCTGTCCCAGGATCCCTCCCCAGCCTGAAAAACTGGCATCCGTGGTGATGATCACCCACTGAAGGGGCAGGAACGACTTCCCAGGAGACAGGACAGAGTCCCGAAGCCACCAGGTCAGAGACGCCCTGGTCTGTGAGCTCAGACGAATCAGAAGATCCAAGGACCGAGGTGACCTGTCCCACTGAGCCAGAATTGCTCGCTGAAGGAGACGAGTGTGACTCTGGGCAAATGGTATCGCCTTGAAAGACGAGACCATGAGCCCCAGCACCCGCATACAGAATCGTAATGAAGACCGACGGTGCGACAGAAGGGTTTGCACTGCCGACTGCAGAGACCGCAACTTGGCCGGAGGAAGGAACACCTTCGCCTGCACTGTGTCCAATAGCAGACCCAGGTACTCCAGGCGACTGGTTGGTGACACCGACGACTTCGCAGGTTGAGTAACCAGCCGAAATCCTGCAGCGAGGTCATTGTGATCCTCACATTTTCCTCCAGAGCCGAGGCGGACTCCGCTCGCAGGAGCAGGTCGTCTAGGTAGGCTACCACCGCAATGCCTCTCTGTCGCAGCAACGCCAACACCGGGGCTAGCAGTTTTGTGAAAACTGGGGGTGCTGAGGCCAGACCGAAGGGGAGTGCCACGAATTGAAAATTGAGGTCTCCCACTGCAAAGCGCAGGAAGCGCTGATGCCGTGGACAAATGGGTACATGGCGGTATGCATCCCTGATGTTCAGGGACGCCAGAAACTCCCCCTGATGGAGGGCGGCCACAACCGAGCGGATAGATTCCATCCGGAACTTCCGCGTCCTGACATACCGGTTCAGGGCCTTTAGGTCCAGTACTGGCCGAACCCCCCCTTTATTGGGGACCACGAACAGATTTGAGTAGAAACCTCGAAACCTCTCTTCTGGAGGCACTGGCACAATCACTCCCTGGTCTGAAAGTGCTTGAACAGCCCCTAAAAGGGCCTCCCGGCAATCCTGCGGGAGCCCTAAGTTTGATGGGAAGAACCTGTCTGGGGGTAGAGTGTTGAACTCTATCCTGTACCCGGCGGACACCACTTCCCGGACCCAACGATCGGGAATGTGAGCCAGCCACCGATCTGCAAACCCCAGAAGACGCCCCCCCACCCAAAACCCAGGTGGGGGCAACCCATCAGGCTGAGGAGGACTAGTCTTCCGCCTTTTCGGTTTTGCGATGCGACTGCCGCTTACCGGCCCCGGCAGCGACCTTACCGGGACGGGTCCCCTTACCTGTGGTGCTCGGGGCATGAAAAAACTTCTTCTGACCCGAGGGAGGGGGGCCCCTGTCTACGACGAAACTCGCGCCTCTGGGGCTCCGGAAGAAAGGTAATCTTACCTCCCGTAAAGTCTTTTATGATCTCATCCAAACGTGGGCCAAATAGACGTCCACCCTGAAAAGGGAGGTCAGCAAGACATTCTTTGGAAGCATGGTCGCCAGACCAAGAACTTCTGAGGAGTATCCTTCTGAGGATAACGGCAAAAATCGCTATCCTGGATAACATCGGCAGTAAATAAACGGCCGCATCACAAAAGGTACTTGAACTCTTGGAGCAAAAACTCAGCCCTCTACGGAGCATCTATCAGGCGGCCGCATTCCAGATCGGACTGAAGCTCCGCCATACGCTCAGACAGATGTTGAGCCGCCATGGCGGATGCCAGGGCTGGCCGCACAGCAGAACCTGCCACCAGAAAAAGCGACTTTAAAAGCGTCTCTGTTTTTCTATCAGCGGGGTGCTTGAAAGAAGGAGACCCTTCCAGAGGAATAGTCGTCGCCTTACTAAGACGGCCTATTGGTGGGTCCACCAAAGACGATTCCCATTTTTTCAAAAAGCTTTCCTCAAAGGGATAGCGAGCAGCGAACCGTTTTGACAGCGAAACGGAGAGCTGCAGACATGATAATGGCGGCAACCAACGCTTTTTTGCACACAGCCGCCGCCCCTTGATCCTCTTCACCGTCCGATGGGCCCAGTTCCCCATCAAATAGGTCCACTGGGGTCCTTGAGACCCCTGAGGCCACTTCCCTAAGGGGGGGTGCTTCTTGGAGGCTTGTTGGGCAACCTCCGCCTGGGGAAGAAATTCACTAAAGACCGCCCGTAGCTGGCGCCGCCACTGATGCCTCCTCAGCAGGTTCAGCAGTGTAATCTGCCATTGCTTTTGCCCCCAGACCCCTCTCAGTGACACACCGTGGTACTAAAGAGGATGAGACACCCAAACACTGCCGCACACCACCGCCCCACAGCGCACCAGGGAACCCAGGAGGACTGCACCCGTCGCCACCAGCACCCACAGGGGAGCACAGCTGTTACTGTTTCTTGCTGCCAGTAACCCCAGAGGACCGTCAGAAGAGCCACGCCGTCCGATCACCACCGCTCCACTGAAAAGGGAAAACGCTGTGCACACGTCTTTGCAGAGACATATGGTCAAAATGGCCGCCGTTAGACACTAGAGGCCAAAACCCCCTGTACAGAGACTTGCAGTACCGCAAACGGCCGCTCCGAGCGCTAGAGGGAAAGCCCTATAGGCCAGATATGTCTGCGGCTACTGCAAAATGGCGGTGGTCCGCCGCAAAATGGCGGCCGATGGCCGCATGGCGGCGAAAACGAAAATCACGGCGCAGATGGACGGGGTGCGGTGCGGGGGTAGGGGGGGTGTGAAAGGGGGGGCAGGAGATCCACGCGCCCCTGCCGGCGGCTAGCCAGACAAAAAGGAAAACAAAATATTTTTTTTTCGTCGGTCCCCCTTCCGCCCCTGAAAAGGGGGGAAGGGCGGAACTCTCACTCACCACTCTGCGAGAGCCATGGGTAGCCACCCAGTCTCAGACTTTCCGCCCCTGCCTGGACGGCACGCTGCAGGCCAGAAATTCGCCCTACCGAATCGCATCCGGGCTGGGCGTAAGTGGGGATCACCCCAGGCCACCCGCACGGAACGGGCACTATGCAGCAAGTCCCCATACTTCAGGACTGGCTCGCATCAGTTGGCCAGGTCAGGGAAAGTACAGAGCCCAGGGACTCTCCATGCCCCGACCGGCTTCTTGATAGCAGATCATCTTGATAGAAGACAAGAAAATAAAATAAAAAGAATGGTCACAAACAGGACCGCAATTGCCCCCAAAGGGAAGCCAGGTCGACTCCTTGCAAACTAGGCATTTAGACTGATGAGCTATGCTATGGAGGGGGTTTATGTGGGAAGAGAGGACGGCCATATGGGAGGGGCCAGCAGTTTCTTTTCCCTGCCTAGTTAACTCCTAGTGAGACCAGCATAAACCCCACACGTAATGGAGAGCTGCGTCTGTCAGTGAACGATAGGAAAAATTCTTTGGTCTTCTTAGCGAGGCCCGGGTACCATTTATCTTAGCTTTAATGCCGTTTGAAATGGATATGATATAAGGCTTGTCCCTTGATTCTTAAAGAACCTGTGTGGGAACCAGCATACAAACTCTAGAGAGCCAACGAAGTGACCATCCACCTTCCAGACACTGGCAAAAAAAACTGACATGCTCCCAATATGGGAGGGGTTATATAGGAGAGGGTACTCCCCGTTTCCTATTTTTTTTATAAAACACCAGTGTCCATTCACCTATAGGTGACGTATAACCCATAAGTATATGAATATACAGCCTGCTCTGTGTCCCGTGATGTCCGAGAAAGAAAACAGTTGATAACAGCCTATGTGTGCATGAACACATAGGATGACATGATGGAGGGTTTATTGACTGTAGAAAAAAACGTCTGCAGCTAAAAACAGCTGCTGTAAAACAGTCATAAAACGTCCTGTGTGCATGAGGCCTTAAAATCAAGACACCAGGAATTGCAACACTTTTAAAAATATGCTGGTTTATAAGTGGGTTAAATCCAAAGAGATGTATGCTACCTGATACCTGGACTTATATTTTATAATACGAAGCCTTTTGGGATTAGGTAATGGCCCATACACACAATCCGAAAATTGGGCGAAAAATACCACTTTCAAATCGTTAGCTTTCAATCACGATCAAGACAGTTCATCCGAAGGGACAAGCTTGAAAAATGTTCTCGTATGATACCAGATCGTACGATTTTTGTTTAATCAGTACAGTTGTCATCCAAAAATACAATACAAATAAACTACAACACATGACATCACTTCCGATTTTTTATTCTGACGTAGGAGAATTTTCGTAACTTTAGTAACCTCTCCATTTTCCATATAAAACTAGCACACAAAAAAGAAAAAAACGGACAATCTGTTGTCCGATTTCTGGATCGTGTTTACAGGCCTTAAATGAAGGGGCACGCAGTACGGCTTCAAACAACTCTGCAGCTGCAGGATCAGGGATCGAAATGTGCAGCGTTGGAACGCCTAAGAATAGCGATAGCTGTACTCCCAGTGCTCTGAAAATATGTATATTATGCATAATATATACATAAAAGAGGTCCATGCCTTAACCCCTTTTACAAGCCAAAAAAAAAAAAAAAGCACAGAAAAACTATATAGATATATATATATATATATATATATTAATTATTATTATTATATAGAGCTCATTAGAAAAAAAAAATTATGAGAACACCTTTAACACATACGCCTTAGCTACATTAGCAGCTACTCTGCAATCATGTCATAGGAGTACAGCTTCACCCACATGGAGCTTGAAAACTACGCTTACAGTGCATCCGGTATTCACAGTGCTTCACTTATTCACATTTGAAATTAAAAATCTCATGTACATAAGTATTCACAGCCTTTAAACAAGTGGGGAAGTACCCCTGCGCTACCACTTAAAAGTGAAACAAATAAATGGGAAACAAATTATATAACAGCTGCAAACACAGAAAGATGTATCCGTAACCAGTATTGTAAAATGTGAAACGGGTGGTGCTGTGCTGTTATTAAATGATATAGTGCAATAATTAGTGTGTCAGAGGTGTAATGTTTGTAATTCACAGCCTGTGCCATGACACTCAAAATTGAGCTTAGGTGCATCCTGTTTCCACTGATCATCCTTGCGATGTAACTACAACTTGATTGGAATCCACCTGTGGTAAATTCAGTTGATTGGACAATTTGGAAAGGCACACGCCCCTCTATATAAGGTCCTACGGTTAATAGTGCATGTCAGAGCACAAACCAAGCCATGAAGTTCAAGGAATTGTCTGTAGACCACCGAGACAGGATTGTACAAGGTACAGATCAGGAGAAGGGTACAGACACAATTCTGCAGCATTTAAGGTCCCAATAAGCACAGTTGCCTCCATCGTCCATAAATGGAAATTTTGAACCACCAGGACTCTTCCTAGAGCGGGCCACCTGGTCAAACTGAGTGAACAGGGGAGAAGGGCCTTAGTTAGGGAGGTGACCAAGAACCCATTGATAACTACATTCCCGTCACCTTAGGCGATCGGAAGTGGAAGGTCTGCTTCCCCCTCCCTCCCAAAGTCTTCTGGGACACAGGACAGGTCATAGAAGACTTCAAGACCAATCACGGAGCGCAGCGCCACTCAGCTGCTAGCGGTCACAGCTGGGTGCCGACAGTAGCAATGACGGCGCTGGGGAGAGGGGAGAGATCCGAGGCTCAGGATGGCCGCATCGCTGGACCGGGAGACACGCAAGTGTCTGTTTATTAAAAGTCAGCAGCTACACTTTTTGTAGCTGCTGACTTTTAATAAACTTAGAAACAAGTGGAACTCCGCTTTAATTCATTTGGGAGTAAAGTCAGATGACTGCGACTCCACAGAGGCAAGCTTGTCAGGTAAAGACTGGAATGACTCAAAATTAAGCAGCAGCTAATGGCTCAGAGGTTACCAAGGTCATTGACAGATCAGATAAAGAATCTACATTAGACAGGGAAGCACATTTGTTGCCTCTGTATTTAGGCCTCATTCACACCTCACAAATAAAAACGGACAAAAAAAAACAAGCAGATTTCACTTGCGGAGACACGAGTTTACATCAGTTTTCATGCGTTTCTTTTGTGCCCTGTTCACACAGCAGTGTTGGATGTCACGTCAGTTTATTTCCACACAGAAAACTACATACACGTTGCGGATTCCTGCACAGAAAAATCCATGTGATACTAGTGTTGTGGTGTTAACAAGGAACATAGAGGACAATTGTTTTCTTTGTGCCCTTGCAGAGCATGTGCAGAAAAAGCTGACGTCTCTGCACATGGTGTGAACAAGGCCTAAGAGTCGGAAAATAACTGTGTGTTATGTGCCATTAAGTCTTGCATGACTGTAGTAAAAAAAAAAACTCAGGCTAGACTCGTATGAGTGTTCCACCTGTAGCCCTCCAGCTGTTGGACAACTACAAGTCCCATCATGCCTCTTTCTTTGGAAGTCATGCTTGTAACAGTGGCTCGCAATGTCTCATGGGACTTGAAGTTCCACAACAGCTGGGGGGCCACATGTTGAGCACCCATGGGCTAGAGGGTAGAGAAACCGGACGCTCCCAACAGAGCTAAGGAAGACTCAGAAGAGCCTACCCTTTTTGAAACCAATTAGAGCCTCAGGCTCCAATACGGTGCTTCTAAAAAAAAAAAAAAAATGAAATCCACGCCGCGTCTCGCCGGAAAAAGCCGAAAGGAGCCGAGGGCAAGCCGCACCTCTTCTGACGTCATCCACAGCGGCGGCATTGCGGCGTGGACTGGGGCCGAGATGGAACACGCAGGAGGGGAGACTGATAGTCTGAGATACGTGCAGCCAGTGAGTGTCCCCAGGCCCAGCAGAGATACTCCAAAGAGTCCACAGTGAGTTCGCACGCTGAGTGTCAGAGCTTTGCTGCCTGAAGAAGACTGACCCAAGCGATCCAGGCCTGAGGCCTCAGGCTGCCAGTGTCGCTTGTCCCTCCATCCTCACCTCTGCCTCACCTCACAGGCTGCTGCATGGGACCACCACAGACCAGACCACCAGTGCACCATTCATCAGACAGGTACCTCTCATACAATCCTAATGAGTTAATACTACTAAAAATACTAGTACACTTACACTATATATTTAATGTAGGGCTGTGTCTCTGCCGCACCTCATACCTGTACCTCACCTAACATAATTAATAACTTAACTTGTGCTGCTCTATAATAAAAAAGTAGTCCACAGAGGTTTAAATAAATACCATGGCATTGGCAGTCCATATTATAATCCAAGTTAAAATAAACCAAACCCATCCCGATTCCGCCTACATCGAAGGCGACAGGCAGCTCTATTCCCCCAGTTCCCTTCAGAGAGACTGAGCCATTACTGTTTGTTGCCCTCATAAGAAAAGCAGCAGCCAAGTAGTGTTGTGTATTTTTTATTTAACTTGTATAGCAAACTTTGCTTTGCTTTTATGGTCACATGACATGAGTTGACAGTTGACTTGGCACAGTGACTTAATTCTTTTTTCTCTTTTTTTTTTTTTATACTGACAGAGTCCATAGTCCGTACACAATTGCATGGCATGCTAAAGTAAAATGTCAGAAGGAGACCAAAAAGAATGAGATAAA
>BLSH010102277.1:558608-581472 GCA_018402905.1 Glandirana rugosa
GGTCGAGGGGCTGACGGCGGCACTTTTCTGCCGCGCGCCAGCCCTTCGTCAATTTCTTTTTTTCTTTAGTAAAACTTTAACCGCAGTCGTTGTGTAGAGTTCTGATAACCCTGTACCGGTACAAATGGTGCCACTTCGTAGGGAAGAAAAGAATTGTGAGACATTTACAGACTTTTGACTCCTAATGTCAACAACCTCAAAACCCTCTCCTTACAAACGGGTAAGAACGGACTATATCCTAAGATTGACGAGTCGTCAGGACCCAGTAGCAACAGTATAAAAAAATATATTTGGCGCATCTTGAAGCGAAAAATATGACAACGATGACCCAGGACTGCTGAGCAGTTAGAATCCTATATCAGGCAAGAATGGGCAAACATTCCTCTCCCAAAACTCCAACAACTGTAATCCTCAGTTTTCAGACATTTACAGAGTGTTAAGAAAAGAAGGGATGCTTCACCGTGGTAAACATGGCCATGTCCCAATAGTCTTGAGATGTGTTGCTGACGCCAATTTCAAAATGATTTCTTTTTTTCTTTAACTGCTTCCCGACCGCGCGCCGTCTTTTCACGGCGGCAGTCGGGGAGCTGGGCGCGAATCGACGTAAATAAGCGGCGATTCGCATTTTGGCCACCAGGGGGCGCGCGCGCACCCGCCGCACTCCTGAGGAGTGTGCCCGCGGCTCGGGTGGACCCGATGTCCGCCGGCGAGCCGCGATGAGCGGCTACAGGGAAAAGAACCTGTCAGTGGGGCATGAGAGCATGCCCATGTTAGCCCAACCCCCCCACAGTAAGAACACACCCAGGGAACACAGTTAACCCCTAGACCGCCCCCTGCAGGTCAACCCCTTCACTGCCAATGACATTTACACAGTAATCAGTGGACATTAAATTTCTGATCGCTGAATAAATGTCATTGGTCCCAAAAAAGTGTCAAAATGGTCCGACATGCCCCCCCCAATATCGCATTACCGCTAAAAATTGCAGATCGCCGCTATTACTAGTAAAAAATAAAAAAAAAAATAAAAACCCCAGAAATGAATTCTCACCATCCGTAAACGCGGCCACTTTTGCGCAAACCAATCAAACGCCGATTGCAATTTTTTTATCGCAAATATGAGGAATTATATAATGTTTTTTTATTTTTTTTTTTTTTTTGGATTTGAATTTTAGCAAAAAGTAAGAAATTTGGGTTTTTTTGCAAAATGGTCGCTCTTCTTTTGTTTATAGCGGCTATAAGAAATGACGCAGAGGCGATCAAATACCACCAAAAGAAAGCTCTATTTGTGGGGAAAAAAGGACGCAAATTTTGTTTGGGTACAACGTCGCACGACCGCGCAATTGTCAGTCAAAGCGACGCAGCGCCGAATCGCAAAAAGTGCTCTGGTCCTAAAGCTGCAAAACCTTCCGGTTGGTAAGTGGTTAAATGGTACATTTTCTCAGTTTAAGCATTTGATGTTTTTTCTATTTTCTATTGTGAATAAAATATTGGTTTATGATATTTGAAAATCATTGCATTCAGTTAAGGAGATTTTAAACAGCGTGCCAACTTCTCTGGAATTGGGGTTGTATATAGCTAATATATACTGTACAATGCCAGTTTACAAGTATTCCTAACTAAAAAACTCTTCTTAATCTCTAAATTCCTGCTGTGAGCCAACTTTCTGTTGGAGGGCAGCTACATTTGTTCTCCATGGTCTCTCTGTATGTAGGAACATAGCCGTCCTCTCTTGCTTGCTCCTGAAATAGGTTAGGGACAATGGACCATGAGATGTGTTGTAAGCATAGAGCAATGCACATGACCTTAAAAGATTTGCTATTACTGCATCCAGGCCCGACCCAACGAGTAAAGGAGGTCCCACCACCACCTGGGCCTCATATATCCCCCCCCCCCCCCCCCAATCTCCGCTCTGCTCTTCCCTTCCTCTTTTTACTCTTCATTTCCCCCCCTATTTCTGACTATACTCCACAATATCCCCTTTATTTTCTCTAGTTTTATAAGAAGTGCGGGGAAGGTGGTGTGAAACTTAAACTATGCCATTTAGTCCGAACATGGGCATCGCCCCTCAGAGAGAATTAAGATAGCTCTAGACATTAGCTTCCCGGGTATGCATACTACTATTAGTTCTGCAATGGGGCTATACACGTGAATTACATAATGTAAATGTATCTTGTTTTGCCTGCCTTCTCACTTTAATAAAAGTAATATTTGAAAAAAAAAAAAAAGATTTGCTATGCTCATTCCAAACAGAAGTGGGGGCTTAAGGAGGATATTACAAGGTCAGAAGAACATAATAAACAATTTCATGAAAAACAGATTACAGGACCAGTAAGTAGTGGATGGGTATGGATTTCTTTTTTTTGTCCATCACCTGCAAAATGAATTTCAGTGTCGTTAAGAAACTCCAAGGTTAAGTACTCCCAAAGGGATGCAGACATTCCTGCTTTTCTCATTCGAACACAGAGCGAACCAGGTAAATATAATGAACCATACCATACACTAAGAATTAGTCTGCAAAGAACATGGAGAAACATCTATTTCTTCAGAACAGAAAAAGGTAGGAATCTACAACAAAATGTGTTGATTACCCAGAGGGAATTGTTTTTTTCTTAACAAAAGTGGAGCTAGACAATTGTGTAAACAGAGGACAGGTGAAGTCTGGGAAACAAACACCTGATGCTAAAGAAAAAAAAAAAAACAAATGGCATGTACCAATGCATAAAGCCCTATGCCTAACGTGTCCTCATGTCACCAACTGATAGAAATAATTTCATGCCAAAGGCAAGAGCTAACTCGTCACTGATTTCTATACATGCTCTTCTGACATTGTCGTATACGGTTTGTCCTGTCCCTTCGTCCTACTGTATGAGGGCCGCACCATCCGTACACTACGACAGTGGTTTGGAGAACACAGGCGGCTGGTTGATGCCGACTCTGACCAGCACAGTGTTCCCAAACATTTTCTCACTCAAAATAACATTCCTCCCAGGGCCTCAGAGTCTTGGTAATTGAGGCCATCTCGAAAACTCTTCCAGTGCCCGAGAATCCTACTGGATATACCGATTGGATGTCTTGGCACCAGGAGAACTGAACGAAGAATTGGAGATGAATTCCCTACTCCTAATTTCTGCACCACATACCAGAAAATCATGGAAATTACCCAGTTTTTCATTTCACATTATGCTCTTTTCACTTTCATTTTCATACTCTTCATTATTATTTTTATTCAGATTTTTGCATTCCTGTTTTTTTTTTTTTTCCCCCAAACTTGCCCTGAAGCGATCCTTGCACTAGAATCGCTCTTCCCAGCTTTAATCCTCCCTCTACTCTCACTCCTGGCTGATTCAGTTCCCCATAGCATTACATGCAATTAAAACAGGATCTAGCTAACCTACCAGCATGTCTTTGGGAGTGTGGGAGGAAACCGGAGTACCCAGGAGACCCACGCAGGCACAGGGAGAATATGCAAACTCCAGACAGGTGCTGTCGTGGTGGGGATTCTAAACCAGCAACCCTTTTGCTCCCAGGCAAAAGTGTTAAAACACTACACCACTGTGCCACTCATACTTCACACAAGGAACTCAGTACCTTGCCATACATCCCGCATATCCCAGGAACACGGCACCAGGGTTGGCAGAGACTTCAGCACCACCCGACCCGCCCATTCCTAACAGATAAAAAGTGACCACAAACATGGCCACCCCCTATTGCCTGAGGAAGGAGCACGAATGCTCCCAACGCGGGCACCTCCCACTCCACCCAGTAGTGACGGCGGCGGCGGTTCCTGAGTCCCATCGAAGTCTCAGCGGCCATCAGTGTTCTGCACCTGCAGCCTGTCCAGAAGGAGTGGATGAACCTCCACATAAGTCCTATTGCCATACATGCACTGACAACACTTATTTTGTGAGTTGCCATTTGTCCTTTTAATAAAGAGGTTTTTATACTGCTGCACTTAGATTGTCGCTGCTCTTTTCCATAATTTCCTATACTCTCTGCCTCTGGACTGCTCTTATGTTAGTATTGGTTCCAGCTATTCCTGTGGACTACAAAAGTCAATCCCCGTTATAAAGAAAAGACGGAGGTGGTATGCAGTCTTACCACCATCCCTGTCCTAAGGTGGCAATGTTGCTCAGTACGATTGCAACTCCAAGACAAGTTAATGACAGGACAACCAGGTTAGAAAAAAGTGTGAAAAGGCAATAATTATTGTTCTTAGGTTAAGTTTGCGCTCTAATATTATTAATTATATTAAGGTACATCATACCTCCCAATTAAGAAAATGTTGTGGGGAGCCAGGGAAAAGGATTACCGATTATAATTTTAACTGCATCATCTGTCAGTCTCGATGATTATGCTAGATGTAGTTTTAGAAGGTCAGACCACAAAAAACAATATATTTCAAAAGAGCTTATCTAAGGTCTATTTACAGCTAAACTGACCACATAAAATAACCCCATTGTAAATTTAGAACAACAATTTACCAAAGTGGAGGAAAAGCCCAGGTCTAACTATGTTTAAAAACATTCCCTCCCCCTTGCTAACCTAAACTGTATTAAAAAAAATATATATTAAAAAATAAAAGCTCTGTGTACTTTTTATTCTGCTCTAGTCTGGTCACACTGTCCTGCTGCTCCTGCAAAGGAAGTGCTTGACAACAACTGTGAATTCAGAGAGCTGTGCTGTCATCCATATGCCCCCATAGCCCAGTTGTTGCTGGCACTCCCTCCTCTCCCCTGCAGCAGCCACTCACTGACACAGGGTAGCCTAAGCTGTGAGATCACGTAACTAGAGCAGATTAAGAAGTAGGTAAATACACACAACCTTTTTATACAGGTTAGGCAGGTTAGGTTAGAGGAAGAGGGAAGGAACATTAATTATTAGTTATGTTTTTCTTTCACATTAACGATTACATCTAAAATCCCCGCATAAATACACATTAATAATTCCAGAATCACAGCAAACTTTCACAAGTGATTCTTGAAAAATAGATGTATAAAAGTACATCTACAGTTAAGACACAGGGACCCGTACGATTACAATACAGTTCAATACAGAAGGAATGGGAGGACCCTGCTCATGGAGCTCATAAAGGGAGGGGGAGGAGTTACAAAGGTTATGTCTGCAGGAGATGATATGGTGGAGGTGACTCAGGTACAGTTTTTAGGTGGAGGTGGGTTAGGCTTCCCTGAATAAGTGAGTTTTCAAGGATTGCCTAAAGGTGGACAGGGTAGGAGCTGAAATACTGGGGCAGGGAGAGGACGATGTGGGTGATATCTGCAGATGAAATTGGTGATGTAGCTGGGGGCAAAGTGTGAAAGTCCTTGGATGTTGTGGTTAGTATTCTGAATTGTACACAGTGGGGTAGGGGAAGCCAGTGAAGAGACTGGCAGAGAGGGGCAGCAGTCATGGATCGGTTAGTAAGGTTTATTAGTCTGACAGCAGCAGCATTCATATTAGACTGCAGGGGGGATAACCTGTGTAAAGGTAGGCCAGTGAGGAGAGAATTGGAGACGTCAAGGTAGGCAATAAACAGGGAGCAAATACGTCGTTTTCTGGTGCCATTAGTTAGGAAGGGGCAAATTCTGGAAATGTTGGGCAGATAAAGGCGGCAAGATTTAGCCAGTGATTGGATGTGGGGGCTGAAGGAGAGGTCTGAGTCTAGGATTACACCTAGCACCCTGGCAGTTGTGGAGGGACCAATGGTTGTGCTGTTGATCTGAATGGTAAAGTCATGGGGAGGGGATCGGAAGCAAGAAATATTACAAGCTCAGTTTTTGAAAGATTCATTCTCCTGCAGAAAGTTCAGGGAGTAAGGCTACTTTCACACTGGGGCAGGGGGGAACACAGTAGCAATAAAGTGCCGGTAGTTCTAGCGGTGTTTTACCGCTACTATAGCGTCGCTATGGCGCCGCTATGCTGGCAGCAGCGGGGCGCTTTTAACCCCAAGGGGTTAAAAGCAGTAGCGCACGGCGCGATCGAGGCGGTGTACAGCAGCTTCAGAAGTGCTGCCCATTGATTACAACAAAGGGGGCGGTGTAGGAGCAGTGTATACAAAGTTCAGCACACCGCCCCAAAAAAATATATATATTTTTTCAATGTGAGCCCCGTAGCAGACTCGTCCCAAGCATCAGAAGGAGCAAGGGGCATTATTTAAACTGCCTTAGCAGCAAGCGCTTGCTCCTCACGCAACAAATCCTTCCAGAACAACAGAGACGGAGTCCATGGGAACAGATTGCTTAAAACACCCCGTCCCCCAGTCCCCAAGGGGGCACCCAGTGGGGAAAAAGGAGCCTACGAATCCATAGAACAATATACAGTATCTCACAAAAGTGAGTATGCCCCTCACCTTTTAGTAAATATTTTATTATACCTTTACATGTGACAACATTGAAGAAATGACACTTTGCTACAATGTAAAGTAGTGAGTGTACAGCTTGTATAACAGCGTAAATTTGCTGTCCCTTCAAAGTAACTCAACACACAGCCATTAATGTCTAAACCGATGGCAACAAAAGTTCACCCCTAAGTGAAAATGTCCAAATTGGGCCCAATTAGCCATTTTCCCTCCCCGGTGTCATGTGACTCGTTAGCGTTACAAGGTCTCAGGTGTGAATGGGGAGCAGGTGTATTAAATTTGGTGTTGTCGCTCTCATCCTCTCATACTGGTCACTGGAAGTTCAACATGGCACCTCATGGCAAGCAACTCTCTGAGGATCTGAAGAAAAGAATTGTTGCTCTACATAAAGATGGCCTAGGCTATAAGAAGATTGCCAAGACCCTGAAACTGAGCTGCAGCACGGTGGCCAAGACCATACAGCGGTTTAACAGGACAGGTTCCACTCAGAACAGGCCTGGCCATGGTTGACCAAAGAAGTTGAGTGCACATGCTCAGCATCATATCCAGAGGTTGTCTTTGGGACCATACGCCACACACTACATCAAACTGGTCTGCATGGCTGTCGTCCCAGAAGGAAGCTTCTTCTAAAGATCATGCACAATAAAGCCCGCAAACAGTTTGCTGAAGACAAGCAGACTAAGGACATGGATTACTGGAACCATGGTCTGATGTGACCAAGATAAAGGGATTTTATTATAACTTACTGTAAAATCCTTTTCTCTGAGTTCACTGACAGACGCAGCCTTCTTATGACAAGTGGGGTTATGCTCATATCACTAGGAGTAGACTAGGCAAAAATAAAACAAAAGCATGGGTTGGCCCCTCCCAGGGGGCCGTCCTCACCTTAGCATATAATCCCCCTGCTCTGCATAGCACATCAATTCGTAACAAGCCGTACAAACTCAACAGAGGGGTGGGTGCTGGGTCTGTCAGTGAACTCAGAGAAAAGGATTTTACGGTAAGTTATAATAAAATCCCTTTTACTCTTCCGTTCACGGACAGACGAAGCCTTCTTATGACACGTGGGGACGTCCCAAAGCTGTGCCAATAAAGAGGGGCGGGCAAACTATAACAACAACTGTACCCAACAAAAAAAGCCCTCTCAGGCGGCGCCATCTGCGCCTACACTGCCGCTTGTAATACTTTGCAGCCAAAGGCAGCATCCGAAGATGCTGAAACATCAATTTTGTAAAACTTAGTAAACATGTGCACTGAGGCCCAAGTAGCCGCTTTGCACACCTGAGACACCGAGGCCTGGTGTCTAAACGCCCAGGAAGTACTAACTGCCCTGGTGGAATGAGCCGTGACTGGAAACGGGGTAACCTTTCCCCAAACCTCATATGCTTGAGTCACGGTCTTACTGATCCAACGAGAAATGGTAGCGGACGAGGCCGCCATGCCTTTGCGCGACCCTTCCGTCAACACAAATAAAGAATCAGACTTCCGAAAAGAAGCTGTATAAATCAAATACACCCGCAAAGCCCTCACCACATCCAAACAATACAGTTCAACCTCTTTGGGATGCGAAGGGTGCGGGCACAATGGGGGAAGAACAATATCCTCATTCAAATGAAAAGAAGAAACCACCTTCGGAAGAAACGAAGGGGAAGGTCGCAAAACCGCCTTGTCCTTATGAAGGTCCAAGTAAGGTGACTTGCAGGATAATGCTGCCAACTCAGACACCCGCCTAGCAGATGTGACAACAACCAGAAAAGACACTTTCTGCGACAAAAGTCGCAAGGGAATGTCCCTAATCTTCTCATATGGTGGTTTCTGCAGCACAGAAAGCACCAGATTAAAATCCCACAGCGCCAAGGGCAACCGTATCCGAGGGGCCACATAAAGTACACCCTGTACAAATGTACGGATCAACGAATGAGACGATAAGGGCCATTGAAAAAGAACCGCCAGGGCTGAAATCTGACCCTTAAGCGTACATAACGCCAGGTTCTTGTCCAGTCCCTGCTGCAAAAAAGTCAGTACTCTGGACACTATATAAGAGTGGGGGTTGCAACCCCCTGCCTCGCACCAGGTAATATAGGCCTTCCAGGTCCTATGATAAATCTTACGTGAAGTACCCTTGCGTGCTTCAATCATAGTAGGGATCACGGAGTCCGAGACAGCCCTATCCCTCAACACCTGGGACTCAATAGCCAAGCCGTCAAAGCCAGCGAGGGTAAAGCAGGGTGCAAGATGGGCCCCTGAGACAGTAGGTCTCCGCAAGCGGAAGACGCCACGGAACATCCGACACCATCCGCACCACGTCGGCGTACCAAGGACGCCGAGGCCAATCCGGAGCTACCAGGATTGTCAGGATTCCCTCTGCTTCTATCCTGCGCATAACCCGCGGTAGAAGCGTTAAAGGAGCAAAGACGTACAGTAGCTGATACCGACCCCAGGGTGCTACCAGCGCATCAGAGGCAACCGCCAACGGATCTCTTGTTCTGCACGCAAAGGTCTGTACCTTGTGATTGAACCTGGAGGCCATGAGGTCTACCCTCTGGCGTGCCCCCACTTGAGGCAAATCTGGCGGAACACTTCTGGATGTAGGGACCATTCCCCCTGATCCAGAGTCCGGCGGCTGAGAAAGTCAACCTGCCAGTTTTCCACGCATGGGATGTAGATTGCAGAGAGAGCTGGCACGTGAAGTTCTGCCCACCGAAGGATCAGGGCCGCCTCCGCGGCTGCTGCCGAGCTTCTAGTCCCACCCCGATGGTTCACATATGCCACCGCCGTGGCATTGTCTGACTGAATCCGGACAGGGAGGCCTCGCAGCCTTTCCGACCAACGGGACAGACAAAGTCTGATCGCTCTCAGTTCCAGTACATTTATTGGAAGGCAAGCTTCCTGCACTGAACAACGACCCTGGGCAGAGAACTGACCCAGGACCCCTCCCCAGCCCGATAGGCTGGCGTCCGTCGTTACTATCGACCAATTGAGGGGGAGAAAACATTTTCCCAACTTTAGGGCCGGAGCCTGAATCCACCAAATCAAGGATCCTCGGGACTGATGATCCAACCTGATCAGTCTTTCTAGGGATAAGGGAGATTTGTCCCATTGCAACAAAATTGCCTTCTGCAGGAGCCGAGTGTGACTCTGGGCGTAAGGTATTGATTCGAAAGCCGACACCATGAGCCCCAACACTCGCATACAGAACCGTAAGGAGGACCACTGGCGTGATAACAGGGTTCGCACTGCTGCCTGAAGTGTCAGGAGCTTGTTTGGTGGTAAAAACACCCTTGCCTGCCCTGAGACCAGAATCAGACCCAGGTATTCCAGCCGGCAGGACGGAGTAAACGATGACTTCTGCAGGTTGATCAGCCAACCGAACTCCTCTAACGTGGACACCAAGATTGTCACGTTCTCCTCCAGAGCCGCAGCAGACTCTGCTCTCAGGAGTAAATTGTCGAAGTATGCTACTACCGCGACACCTTTGTCTCAGCTGCGCCAGCATCGGGGCCACCACCTTGGTGAAAACTCGGAGATGAAGCCAACCCGAAGGGAAGTGCCACAAACTGGTAATGCAGGTCCCCCACTGCGAAGCGTAGAAAACGCTGGTGACTGACAAACTGGAACATGGAGATACGCATCCCTGATATCCAGGGACGCCATGAATTCCCCTTGGTGCAGGGCGGCCACGACCGAGCGGATGGACCATCCTGAATCTCTTCGTCTTTACAAAGCGGTTTAATGCCTTCAGGTCCAGAACTGGCCTGACACCGCCCTTTTTGGGCACCACAAAGAGGTTTGCGTAAAACCCGTGAAATCTTTCCACCATGGGTACCGGTACAATCACCCCCTGTTCGGCAAGCGCCCGAACGGCGCCTAGAAGCGCCTCCCGACGCACCTGAGGGAGTCTCAACTTTGAAGGGAAGAACCTTTCTGGGGGCAGAGAGATGAATTCTATCCTGTTCCCAGAGGACACCACCTCCAGTACCCACCGATCGGTGATGCGGGCAGTCCATCTGTCTGCAAACCCCAGCAACCGCCCCCCCACCCGTGAGTCGGGCGGGGGCAACCCATCATGTGGAGGTTGACCTATCCTTGGCTTTTTTGGACTTATGCTGCCAGGGCCTTTTACGGGCCCAGCGGAAGCCTTACCGGACTTGAAGCCCTTACCCGCTGAGGCGGGTGCCCGAAAAAACTTCTTCTGACCTGAAGAAACCGGGCCCTGCCTACGGCGAAAATCCAGCCGCTTTGGCTCTGGAAGTTAAGTACTCTTCCCTCCCATGAAATCCTTAATGATTTCATCCAACTGTGGGTCAAACAGACTCCCTGAAAGGGAATATCTGCAAGAGCTTTCTTTGAAGCCTGGTCGCCCGACCAAGAGCGGAGCCACAGCACCCGCCTGAGAACACTTGCAAAAACAGACATTTTTGACAATATGGGAAGAAGGTCCAAAGCAGCATGGCATATGTAGCGGAGACCCTCTTCCAAATGTTGTGCCCGCTGCACCTCAGCCTGTGCACACTCACAAGTTAACCCAGTGTGCAGTGTGGCAGCGTGCTCGTGAAGAGATTGTGCCGCCATCGCAGCCGCTAGAGCCGGCCGCATGGCTGACCCAGCCAACAAGAACAGTGCCTTAGACACTGCCTCCGTGTGGCGATCGGCCGCCTCCTTAAAAGATGGAGACCCCTCCATGGGAATGGTCGTTGCCTTATTCAGACGGGCCACTGGTGGGTCCACCGTTGGGGAAGCCCATCTCTTAGTAAAGCTATCCTCAAAGGGGTAGCGAACAGCAAAGCTTTTAGGAAAAGCAAAAGAATTTGGTGGCCGCAGCCATTCCTTGAACACCGCCTGTTCAAACACCTGATCATAAGGGTAAGCCCTAGGGGACCTAGGGGGTTTAAGTGATCCACAAATATATGTGGACTCATGCGACTCCCCTGCTTGGTCAAGCCGCATGGAGTCGCGGATATCAGTGATCAGAGCAGCCACTATCGCTTTATCACGCGAAAAAGGAGCCTCCTGATCACCCTCGCCTTCTGAGGGCAGTTCACCCTCTGATTAGGTCCACAGGTGTGACCACTGAGGTGCTTTCTGGATCCGAATCCTCCCCTGAGGAATGAGGGGGGGTGGGCGTTTTTTGGGGTCCACCGGAACCGGGTCCCCCGCCCGGGGAAAGAACTCCCCAAATACCGCCCTCAGCTGTTCCAAGGACACCAAGGTTCCCGGGGTGGATTGTTGATCCGCAGGTACACCTGCCATAGCCTTGCCAGCCTCTGACATCCCAACCTTCCGGCACCCCCCACTGTGTGTCCACCACCTCTACCCCACCAATCAGCCAGGGAGACCCAGGAGGATTGCACCCACCGCTACCAGCACCCAGGGAGAGCCAGCTATACTTCCTGTTTTAAATGCCTCAGCACTGTGACCGGAATGAGCAATTTCCACTGCACTTCAAGAGTCTGCACCGTTGCCTGCCAGCCACGTTGTCCAAGTGAAACCGGAAGTAGTACTGCCGTTTATATCACTTCCTGTAACATCCAAGAATGACCACTGGGGGCCGCCAGAGGACAGGCTGACAACCACATGGGCTCCCAAACAATGGACGCTGCCATCAACACAAGCAGAGCTTATAAAAAATGGCGCGGACGAACGAACGGTGATCCACAGCGAAAGGCGGCGAACCGCTTAATGCAGTGCTCCGAACGGTCAGTGCAAGGTGCGGTACTGCGGAGGGGGAGTGGGGGGATGGGAAATAACCCTCCAAAGGGTACCACCCAGAAGCGCCCCACTGACAGGCCCCCACCGACCGGCTACCACAGAAGCTGCCCAGGTGCCCACTCTCCGCGCTCCTAGGACGGAAGAGGGGTCTACTCATCAATCCGACGGGCGCAGCGGGTAGCCACCCGGTGCAGACTTACCTCCCCATAGAGAGGGCATGCTGCTGGCCAGGCCCCTAGACAGGAACAAGCCAGTCACTGGGCTCTAGTAGGTTTCAGCCACTGGCCGCCCGCACGGAACGGGCGTTATGCGGCGGGCCCCCGCTAAGGGTAGCTCGCATAGTGTAGGCTGGACTGGGTAAAGTTTTTGGATTCTAGATATCCTCTATACCACCAGCCAGCTTCTTGATAGCAGTCTTCATCAGAAAAAACCTTCAGGAGACCGCAGATCCCATAGGGAACCACTACTCCTTGCACTAGGCAAATTAAAACTGATGTTCTATGCAGAACAGGGGGATTATATGCTAAGGTGAGGACTTTTGTTGCCAGCGGTTTAGATGTTAATGGCTGTGTGTTGAGTTATTTTGAGCAAATTTACACTGTTCTATAAGCTGTACACTCACTATTTACATTGCAGCAAAGTGTAATTTCTTCAGTGTTGTCACATGAATAGATAATAAAATATTTACAAAAATGTGAGAGGTGTACTCACTTTTGTGAGATACTGTATATTGACAGACAAGCCGCGAGGATCAGGGTCCACAGCATTGCCACAGATAGGCACTGCAATAGCAGAAAGCCCACAGAACCTCACAGGAGAGTACCATGCCCATGCAGCAGAGGCAAAACCCCAAAGAGGGTAAGACCCCACTGCAAAGAAGTAGCTGCCATAGATGGAACGACTGACAACCAGTAGGATGCACCACACTACTAGGAGATTGTTAGGAGCTATGCCCCAAGCACTGTCTCAAACTGACTCAAACACTGCTGCTCAAGAAAAGCACCCCATATGCAGGGATGAGGCGTGAAAACCTGTATACACCCAGCCAAAACCACCCCCCTGCCACTGTTCTAAGCAGCGCATCAAATAGTAAGGTCTTTGGCTGGCGCCATCCCTGAAACAAAATGGCTGCTGAAGCTGCAGTGGCTGTCAGCAGGGGACCAAATGTCACAGCAGTTGGAAAATAAGCGCTTAGTGGGAACACATCCAGTGCAAAAAAACCCAGGCCAGGAGGCCCTTGGCACTAACATTAGGGCCACAGAAGGACAAGAGGTTTTCTGAGTAGGTCCAACCAGCTCCAAACTTCTACAGTTCAGGGGAGCAGGGAGACAAAAAGGAAATCTGACTGCCCAAACTTCTCATCCTGTGGATGCAAAGTGGGTACCTTCCTTTCAGAACAGACAACCTCCCACAAGAGTTGTAGGGGGGAGAAACTATTGGCCTAAGGGGCTCAGAGAACAACCAGGAGTTATTCAGTCATATGCTTCCCCTTGAATTGATCTCAAATCCCCTTCTTCCACATAGGGATATCACAGCAAAGGTGTATATAACTAAGGATGCCATGTACTCGATGGCTGAGCTGGGGGGAACCTACAAGGCTCTATATTCTCCAGCCTGTCACTCAGCTCAGCTGTTAACTGAAAGCCTCAAAACACTAAAATAATAAAAATAAAAATTACCTGAAAAAAGAAAAGGGGCACACGGAGAAGAGGAAGAGTGAGGGTGCCACAAAAGGAGGCAAGACCACTCTGTGCAATATCCTTGCACAGAGCAGGTTAAGTAAAACATGTTTTGTCGATTTAATTTAGGGGGAAACAAAGGACTTTAGAATCACTTTAAGCCCCCTTTCACACTAATGCGAATTGTCCTGCGACGTGGGACTGCAAAGTCGCATGACAAGTCATTCCCCATTATTTCCAATGAGTACTGTTCATATCTGTACAACTTCAATTCGTGCCGACTTCAAAGTAGTTCCTGCATTACTTTGGCCCAACTTTGAAGCAACTTGAGGTCCATAGACTTCAATGTTAACCAGCAAAGTAGAATGCAAATCGCACCTGAATATAGATGCGATTTCTGTACGACTTTGTAATATGTTTTCATTGTGGGAAAGTTACAACAAAGTCGTACTGATCCGAAATCGCCGTAAAATTGCGGCAAAATCACGTTGCACATGTGTGAAAGGGCCTAATTAAGTAGGGGAGCAGAGAGAGAACTAAACTCCAGGCAAACGGCTAAGTACACAGGTAAAATACATATACAAGATGTCCAAAAGTATTTGTATTTTTGTCTAATCAGTTTATTTTAGGTCTGTGTAAATCTCCAAAGTCAGTCTGGTGGGTCTTCATTTTCTGTGCAGCAATTAAAGCTAGGCCCACTCCCTGCTCTCATCTTGCAAATGGACGGTGTAAAGGCATCATGCACACTGGACGTTTGGCTTGCTCTCTAGACGCCTTTCCAACCAGCAGCATTTTGTCAGAAAACGCTTAGTGCTTGTAAATGTTTAGGCACAGCAAGTTCTTGGGCATTAATTTAATAGTTAATTTCAATGGTCAGAATAAAGGAGTTAACGCTCAAATGCGAAGCACACCTAGCGTTGATTTGTGTTTACATGCATTTCCACGTTTCAAACGTTTTTGTTGCCAAAATGCTGCTGCTCCTGGATGTGCTGACAAGGGGCTTTTTTTCTGCCTCTAAACGCAGATGCGTGCATGGACAAATTGAGTAACATGCAGGGGTGTTTAGAGGCAGAAAAAAATCCAGACGGCCCTAATATCAGCTATGAAAACCTCCAAAGTGCATGAGGCCTAAAAGGAGCATAAAGACTGATTAGGTAATTTATCTATTCTCTCTTCCTGCCAGGTGTGTTCTTCGTCAGCAAAAATGAATTCTGGACACAACATACACAAAGCACAAGCAAATGACTGGTCCCATTGTAGGGCACCTCCTTCTCCCAGTGCTGCTGTACAGTGGATTACGTGTTCAAGGATTCCCATGCATGCATTTGAGCAGTTTGCTTAGACTTTTTGTTGACCAAAGGCTTTAGTTAGGTAGCAACTAAAAGGTATCAATGTTACTTTTAAACTTTTTTTCACACGTCCTTAATTTGGAACCTAAATTTCCAAAAGTGGAGAAAGTTTTAAGATCTTAGTCTATCTTAATCTATGTGTCAAAATTCTTACTCATATACATATATATACTTATCAGTGAGAAATGGATCAAAATCTAGGGCTGCGCGTCAGGTGATCTAAAGTCTCTCCCACTCAGTCACGATATTGGGTGATCAGGCAGTCCAAGTCGTTATGAACACATACTCCCACTCCACTGGAAGTGCTTTTAAGCACAGCTCTCATGAGAATTTGCCTTGAAGGGTGGCTGGATTGCATTAGCACAGTTGACAGCTCTTGGAAGTTTATGAGCATTTTCAAGACTGAGATAAATTAATCAGCTGGGCCTGTCCAAGGGCTCCCAATGCTAGGCAACAGCTACTGTACATAAATCGACCCCCACAACAATTACAAGTTTTGTATTACATCCCAAATACCAAAAGATAAGCAATCTAAAAGGTTAAACCACAAAACATATGAAGCACCCTGAACTTTTAGGCTGGATTCACACCATTGAGGTGCGAATTCCATCCTGTCTGCTGCTGAGAAGGGGTGGAACCACCGCTCGATGGCTCCTATCCGTTCTCGCAGCGCATCGGCTGCTAGGGGAGGGGGGTGCAGTGAGGAGGGGAAAGATCCCCGTAAAAACGCCGTTCAATGCAGAGCACATCTGCGGGTCAGATGCGCTCCCTTTGAACAGATTGGCCTGGGAATTCGCACCGCATTGCACAGAAAACGCACACATTTATTATTATTATTATAGCTGCGAATGCACCGCACCTATGTGAACCTGACACAATAAAAGAAATGTGTTTTCAAGTGTCATGCAAATTGGATGCGGTGTAAGCCACATCCAATTCGCATAGGTGTGAACCCAGACTGACTCACTTCCATTAGCTCACCCCCCCGTTATAAGCTTTTGCACCACTTGCCCCACCCTATTAGATTGTAAGCTCTTTTGAACAGGGCCCTCTTAACCCTCCTGTATTTTATTGCATTGTGAGGCCTCCCTTGTATATTGTAAAGTGTTGTGCAAACTGCAGGTGCTATTTAAATCCTGTAAAATAATAATGTGGTTATTCCTCGGTTCTTTTTTGTCAACAGATAAACGGGAGTTAAATAAAGTATGTCTATATTATCTAACTCTGCAAAACTAAATGCTATCTGTAAATTCATATGTAAAAACATCTTTTTGTGATACAAACTTGTAAAGCGAGGTCAGGGACACAAAGGATAGATCTACTGGCTGCAGTAACAACATGACCAATAACAGAATTACCTGCTTTATTCATTTCCTTGCATGCTGAAGCTGCTGTGTTACGACCCAGGAGCAAGTTGGAGCTGCCGGATACAAACTTCTGTTTGCATGGAATTCCTTTCTGAAGGCAGAGGAATGCAAGTGTCAGTAACATCCGTTCACAGTGCCTTGCTCCAGGCTACACATACACAATACAAGGAACTGATGAAAGATGCCCGAGTGGAAAAAACAGACCATGCTTGATCTTTACAAACCTCACTACTGTTCCCTATCCATAGCAAGGGTAGCTCCACACAAATCGTATTATAAGAAAGAAGTTCTTCATCTCATTGGAATAATTGGACATTTTTTTATAAAAGGATAAAGACCTAACCCTGGGCTCAATTCAAGTTATTCCCTCTTAAAATCTGAGATAAAATAACTCATAGCTCCTCTCAAACATGAAAATATAAAAGATGATGTAACGCCGAGTAAATAGATATGCCACGCTTTAAAATTTTGCGCGCCCATGCAACAGCAACAAACTACGTAAAGTTTACTATTCATAAGCGAAGCTTGAAAAGCTTTTACAGGTTACAACTTTAGATCTGCACAGGAGATCTGGTGATAGAATTACTGCCCAATGCCCATGATCTGATGTTCACAGTGATACCTCACATGTGGAATAATCGCTTGTTGTACGCGTTCGCTTTTGCGTGTGAGCACAGGGGGATAGGGGGCACTTTTTTTTTTATATTAATTACTTTTTTTTTCTGACTTCTAATGTAAACATTCCTCATCTCCTCTGCCCTTAAAAACATTTGATCACACCAAGATTGGCGTGATCAAATGTTTTTCATTTTTAAAAATGGCATTGTTTACATCCGGGTAAACCAAAAGTGATGTAAGGTAACTGCTTCCAGATCCCTATATCACAGAGATGAACCAAGTGGTTCCGGCCTTTGTTCATCTCTATGATCAGTCAGAGGAAGTGCCAGATGGTCGATCAGGTGTCTCAGTGGGACGGGATACCCCAGCTGGGGAGGGGGTTACACTGCTTGCAGAAGTAATTCAGCTATCTGGTTAGATGCTAGGGTTGCTTTTACAAGAACGCCGACCGTCGGCTCTAAAAATGGTACAGGACAGCATCCCGGTATAATCACTTTGTCTAGAGACCCAGTATGTTGCTGGTCGTCCAGTGGTTAAGCAAGCCTGTGCGAAGATGAACACCAAAATTATTTACATATGAACAAGCAATAAGAGTTTTAACCACTTCAGCCCCGGAAGGATTTCCCACTGTAGGACCAGAGCACTTTTTGTTATTCGGCACTGCGTCGCTTTAACTGATAATTGCGCAGTCGTGCGACATTGTACCCAAACTAAATTTACGCCCTTTTTTCCCCACAAATAGAGCTTTTTTTGGTGGGGTTTGATCACTTCTGCGTCATTTCTGATCACCGCTAGAAACAAAAAAAGAGCGAAAATTTTGAAAAAAAATACAATATTTTTTACTTTTTGTATAATACGTATCCAAAAAGAAAAATGTATAAAAAAACAAAATTATTCATCAGTTTTGGCCAATATATATTATTCCTCATATTTGTGGTTAAAACATCAGTTCCCCGTTTTTCTTCTTTGCCAGGCGATCGCGGGTCAAAGGTTCACATCAAGTCCGCCCGAACCGCGGCCATACTGCTGGAGAGTGCTGTGGGCACCCTCCGCCCGCTAGCCGCGCACGCTGCAGTTTATAAAAGGCGGTTTGCGCTATGTGCAACTCTGCAGCAGTAAATGTACATGAGACGGTCGGGAACCGGTTAAAAGCATAAAAGTTCACCTTTGGTAAGATGTTACACCCATAGTTAGGATTACAATTGCACCAGCCACCCCCACTCCCAAGTCCCTGTTTTGACAGCAAGTGGGGGATATTCTATAATATCGAGTTGGTCTAAGTGGCACTTAGCCATTTATAGGCAGCTTTGTATTATGTGAATGAATGCAAAGCTTCCTCTAATTGGCTAAGGTGGAGAGGCGGCATGTGGTACTATACTCGGTAGTTGATGATCTAAAACAAAGCCGTGTGGTCTAATGAATGGAGGAGCAATATGTTTTATTATGTACATCAACTGTGTCACATGGGGATTGTATTGCAGTGTCTCCCAGACAACTCCCTACAACTGTAAGCAACCAATAAAAGTTTTGCGGTGGGATTAGGTAGCTTGTGTGGGACACAGGATAGTAGAGCTGCACGATTCTGGTTCACTGGAGGAGAAAACGTCCCTCTATGCAGATGATATGCTCTTGTATGGAGCAGATGCAGACACCTCTGCCTTAGAACTCATTACCCACTTTGATAGTTTTTCCGGCTTTAGAGTTAACTGGAGCAAATCTGTCATCTTCCCTTTTGATCCGCAATATCAACCGGAGTTGGATCCATCCATTACTTTATAAGTTGTCGATAAATTTAGATATTTGGGGGTGGAGGTACAGCAGCCCATAGGAGAGTATGTAAAGAATAATATTTCTCCACTGATGCACAGACTTTAACAAACCCTGGGTGCCTGGTCCAAGTTACCTCAATATATTCAAGATGGTATATCTTCCCAGATTTTTCTATCTATTCTGGCAGGCCCCGGTTTACCTTCCCAAAAAACTTTTCTCCGAAATGGATATGCTCCTCTCATCCTTTTTGTGGGGATCAGACCCTGCACGAATATCTCTGGATACCTTAAAACTGCCCATGCAAGGGGGAGGGCTAGCATTGCCTGACTTACAAAGTTATTATTTGGCAGCTCAATTGACACACATTCATGCATGGTTCTTCCCGGACTTGCCAAATGCAGCAGTTATTACCCAGGCAGCGTTAATAGGGTCATATGAGGCCCTTATTAATCTACTTGATAGAAATGGGCCATACGCAGTAGAAGGGGCAGCCATCCTTAAACTCTCCTACAAAATCTTTCATATGTGAAATAATATGCTGAATGGAACATCTTTAACCACCTCCCGCCCGGCCTAAAGCAAAATGACATCCAGGCGGGGGGCAGGATAACCAGCGATCACGCGCCCATGGGTTTACGGTTTAGGAGATATTCCCGCTCATGCGCAGTGATGTCCCGGCGAAGGCCCGGAGCATGGCGCCGGACCTTGCCAGAAAGTCCACCGCAAAGACAGGCTTCTCGCGGCTCACAGCACCAGAGCCGCGAACCCGAAAAGATCCACGGAGGGAAGATGGAAGCTCCCTCTTCAAGGACCGGGCGGCCCTGTCGGCGCTTCGTTCTGAGGTAAGTATTTCTTAACCATTTCAGTCAGGGGCCTGTTTTTTGGGTTCGTTGTTTACAAGTTAAAATCCGTTTTTTTTTTTGCTATAAAATTACTTAGAACCCACAAACATTATATATTTTTTTTTTCTAACACCCTAGAGAATAATATGGCAGTCATTGCAAAACTTTATGTCACACCGTATTTGAGCAGCGGTCTTCCAAGCGTGCTTTTTTTTTTAATAAATTCAGTTTTTTTAGTTAAAAAATAAGAAAACAGTAAAGTTAGGCCAATTTTTTTCCATATTGTGAAAGATAATGTTATGCCGAGTAAAATGATACCCAACATGTCATGGTTAAAAATTGCGTCCGCTCGCGAAATGGCGACAAACTTTGCAGCTTAAAAATCTCCATTGGCGACGTTTATAAAAATTCTACAGGTTAGCAGTTTTGAGCTACAGAGGAGGTCTTAGTGATAGAATTGTTGCCCTCGCTCTAACGATCGCGGCGATATCTCACATGTGTGGTTTGCACACCGTTTTCATATGTGGGCGGGACTTACGTATGTGTTCACTTCTGCACGCGAGCTCGCAAGGACGGGGCGCATTCAATTTTTTTTTTTTTAATTATTTATTTTACTTTATTTTAACACTGTTCTTTTTAAAAAAAAAAAAAAATGATCACTTTTATTCCTAGTACAAGAAATGTAAACATTCCTTGTAATAGAAAAAAGCATGACAGGCCCTCTTAAATATGAGATCTGGGGCCAAAAAGTCCTCACATCTCATATTTACACTAATATACAAAAAAAAAGAAAAAAATCGGAAAAAAATCGGGCCCTTTAAGACCGTTGGGCGGACGTGACTTGTGACGTCATTTCCGCCCCGCCGTGTTATGGAGCCGAGTGAGCGGCTTCAGCCGCTCAGTCGGCTCTCAGATACTGGGGGGGACAGATTGGATCATCTCCGCCGCTGCCGGCGGGTCCGGTAAGCGCCGGAGATGACCGGAAAGCGGTGGGAGGGGGCACCTCTCCCGCCGCTGATAAAAGTGATCTTGCGGCTCTAAAAAAAACGGTATCTGCAGGCACCATTCAGATATCACTTCTCAAAAGGTAGCGACGTCATATGCCGTCCACCTAACGAGAAGTGGATAATGAGCTAGTATGCGCTGCATACTAGCTCATTATGCCTTTGCCCTACAGGTTTTTTTGTTTTTTTCCTAAGGGGAATACAACCGCTTTAAATACTACGTTCTACGCAGCGAATGGAGAAAATCAAGTTACAATGGAGGTCCGATTGGATTTGGATGATGAGGCTTGGGAAGAGGTGGTGGGATACCAACTTGCTGGGGTAATTGCTGCAAGTGACAAACTGATCCAGTTAAAATATTTACATAGGATTTACCACACACCCCATAGACTATTCAAGATTGGGAAACTCCAATCCTCAGAACGCCAGAGGAGTAGGGAAGCTACGGGGGATTTCTTCTCAATTGGTATGGGACTGCCCTAGGGTGAGAAATTTTTGGAGTGAGGTGTGTAAATTTATTGAGGAGAAACTGGCCCTCCCTAATATTTGCAATCCAGCCGCTGCTTGCTGGGTAATCTAGAGGAGGAAGAACTTAGGATACCACAAAGATCATTGCTCCGAATTCTTTTTTTCTATGCCAAAAAGGCAATAGTACTGCAGTGGAAGAATCCAGACCCTCCTACTCTGAGGACCTGGATTGAAATGGTCAATAGAGCCCTACCAATGTAAAAGTTGACTTAACTCACCAGGGGTTGTCCTAAGAAACGTGATAAATTATGGTCAAGGTGGGTGAATACTGTGCAAATATAGTGTGACATAAAATATTGCAACAACCACCATTTTATTCTCTAGGATCTCTGCTAATAATATATTTATTATGTTTGGGAGTTCTAAGTAATTTTCAAGCAAAAAATACTGACTTTAACTTGTAAGCAACAAGTGCCAGAAAAAGGGTTAGTCTTTAAAGCGGAGTTCTACCAAAAAGTTTGGCATGTAATTTCTTTTCTTGGGGGGGGGCGGGGCGGACCTAGTTTTGACAATTACCCAGCTCCCACTTCCGCTCGCAGGGCCGCGGTCCCAGAGCGGAAACGGTTCTCTCCCCTTCCCTCCCAGCAATCTTCTGGGACACAGCACAGGTCCCAGAAGATTGCACGGCCACTCAGGAAACGCAGCGCGCACACGGCTGTGAAGCTGCAAGCCATCACAGCCGGGTGTCGACACTAGTGATGCCGGCGCTGCGGGGAGAAGAAGAGATCTGAGGGTTCAGGCGGTCGCATCGCTGGACCGTGGGACAGATGAGTGTGTGCTTATTAAAAGTCAGCAGCTACACTTTTTTTGTAGATGCTGACTTGATAAACTCAAAAACTGCTGGAATACCACTTTAAGTGGTTAAACTGACCTCATTTGCAGACTGAAGTTCATCCCTTTGATCTACAGGAACAAAATGATACAATGTTTCTCCGCAGCGCTGAGCAATGTTGTGATAAACATTTCCGGAAGTTTTTTTTGACAGCTGTGAGCACGGAACGGCTCTGCACTGTTAGATGAATCATAGAAATGCCAGATTAACCGCTTCACCCCCGGAAGGATTTCCCACTGTAGGACCAGAGCACTTTTTTTCGATTCGGCACAGCGTTGCTTTAGCTCACAATTGCGCGGTCGTGCGGCGTGGTACCCAAACGAAATTTGCGTCCTTTTTTTCCCACAAATAGCTTTCTTTTGGTGATATTTGGTCACCTCTGCGTCATTCCTGATCACCACTTTAACCACTTCAGCCCCGGAAGGATTTGCTGCTTTAGGACCGGAGCCCTTTTTGCGATTCGGCGATGCGTCGCTTTAACTGACAATTGCGTGGTCATGCGACGTTGTACCCAAACGAAATTTGCGTCCTTTTTTTCTCACAAATAGAGCTTTCTTTTGGTGGTATTTGATCCCCTCTGCGTCATTTCTGATCGCCACTATAAACAAAAGAAGAGCGACCATTTTGCAAAAAAACCCAAATTTCTTACTTTTTGTTAAAATACAAATCCAAAAAAAAAATATAAAAAAACATTTTTTTTCACCGTTTTTGGCCGATTTATATTCTTCCTCATATTTGCGGTAGAAAAAAATCGCAATCGGCGTTTATTGATTGGTTTGCGCAAAAGTGGTCGCGTTTACGGATGATGAGA
>BLSH010102277.1:581491-592502 GCA_018402905.1 Glandirana rugosa
AAAAAAAAAAAAAAAAAAAATAAAAAAAACCTAAACACAAAATCGTTTTTCATTCTTTATTAAAAAAAAAAACGTTTTAACAGCGAGAAAAAAACGAATTGGCGAACGGCTGGCGACTAGCCGTTAACTGCTGCTGTTCCACCGAGCACTCGCGTTTAGCGGCAGTATGCTGCCGCCGGCGCGAGTGCCCTTCCCCCTCACACAGAGCGGAGGTCCGTGTTTACATACACGGACCTCCGCTCCTTCCCTCCGGGGGGGCCATCGCGGGTAGCCGGCAGCAATCGAAGCCGCCGCACCCGCTCCCTGGCCCTCCCCGAACACAGTGAGCGCGCGGGCGCGCCTCTGGCGGCGCGCGCGCGCTCACTAGGCTCGTGAGCGCGGCCGCCGTCGTATGACGGCGATTTGCGCTCACGAGCCACCTTGTCGTCGTCAATTGCCGATCAGCGGTCGGCAAGCGGTTAAGCAAAAAAAGAGCGACAATTTTGCAAAAAAAAAAATTATTTCTTACTTTTTGCTAAAACACAAATCCAAAAAAAATAAAAAAAAAAAAAAAAAAAAATGTATTCATCGGTTTTGGCCAATTTATATTCTCATATTTTTGGTTAAAAAAAAAAAAAAAAAAAATCGCAATCTGCATTTACTGATTGGTTTGCGCAAAAGTTGCCGCGTTTACAAACCATGAGAATTCATTTCTGCCGTTTTTACATTACTGTATAAATGTCATTGGCAGTGAAGGGGTTAACCTGCAGGGGGAGATCTAGGGTGTTCCCTGGGCGTGTTCTAACTGTGAGGAGGCTGGGATACCTTGGGCATAAGAGATCTAACTGATTCCAGTGACAGGGATCAGTAGATCTTTTCAATGCCCACTGACAGAACGGGGAACTACCGTGTTTACTTCGGCGGTACCCCGTTCTTTCCCTCTGGCAGCTTATCGTGGCTCGCCGGCAGACATCTGGTCCGCCCAAGCCGCGTGCACACTCTTCCAGAATAAATAGGCAGCACGCGGTCGGCAAGTGGTTAAGATCGTGAGGGGGGTTGAATCGAGATCATGATTTTTTTAATGATTAACCACTTCCTTACCGGCGTATTGTAATAATACGCCAGGAAGGTGCACTCCCCACCCTGGGTGGACATCATGTGACGTCCTCCCATTTTCGCCCTCGGGGTAAAATCGGCTCTTTACCATGTGACCGGATGTGTCCCATCACAGTCAGTCACTTACGAAATTGCTGTGCATCCACGTTCATACCGCTCGTGCGCGGCGATAGGGTTGAGGCTTGTCCCTCGGACAAAGCCCAGCCCCAATCAGGGTAAAGAGGCAATAAAATTGGCTCTTTACCACGTGACCGTTATATGATGTAAAAAAACCACGGTAACGTGTTACCGGGTCATCCTCATACACCGATCGTGTGTGAGGAGATTGCGCTAACAGCTCATTACCGCTTATTGTGTATACCAAGCACACTTATTGCCCCCGTCGCCCCCACAGTAATAAAGAGGACCTGTCAGCAGCCCATGAAAGTACCTGTCACAGCCCATCAAAGTACCTTTCACAGCCCATTAAAGTACCCGAATACTTGTCACCATCCCATCAGAGTACCCGAGTACCTGTCACCAACCCATCCGAGTAACCGAGTACCTGTCCCCAACCCATCCAAGTAACCAAGTATCTGTCCCCAACCCATCCGAGTATCTGTCCCCAACCCATCCGAGTACCTGTCCCCAACCCATCCGAGTACCTGTCCCCAACCCATCAAAGTACCTGTCACCAGCCCATCAAAGTACCCGAGTAACAGTCTCCAGCCCATAAGAGTACCAGAGTACCTATCTGCAACCCATGCCTCGTAAAATATACATTGGGGTGTTTGCTTTCCAAAATGGGGTAATTTTGTGGGTAATTCCACTGTCCTGGTGCTCCAGGACCTTCAAAAGTGTGATAGGTAGGAATGAAATTAGATGTGTAATTTATGCTCCTAGAACGCCTGAAGGTACTACTTCAATGTGGCCGGGCTGTGTAAAAGTCTCACACATGTGGTAATGCCATATTTAGGAGGAGGAGCAGCAGAGTGTATTTTGGGGTGTAATTTTTGCTATGTACATGTTATGTGTTAGAAATATTTTATAAATTGACCACTTTGTGTGAAAATAAAAACAAATTCATTTTCATTCCGCGTTTTTCAAAGACTTGTGGAAAAAAATGAACCTTTCAAAAGACTTATAATGCCTCATAGAATATACGTTGGGGTGTTTGCTTTCCAAAATGGGGTAATTTTATGGGTAATTCCATTGTCCTGGTGCTCCAGGGCCTTCAAAAGTGTAATAGGTCCTTAGGAAATGAGATGTGAAATTTCTGCTCCTAGAATGCCTGACAGTGCTCCATGCATGTTCGGCCTCTGTATGTGGCCAGGCTGTGAAAAAGTCTCACATGTGGTATCGCCATACTCGGGAGGAGTAGCAGAATGTATTTTGTGGTGTAATTGGAAGTATACATATGCTGTGTGAGAGAAATAATGACTTATGACAATTTTGTGTAAAAAAAATAAATAAATCATTTCTTCATTTTCTCAAGAATTGTGGGGAAAAAGTTACACCTTCAAAAAGCTTGCCATGCCTCTTACTAAATACCTTGGACTGTCTAATTTAATTAAAAAAGGGGTCATTTGGGGGGTATTTGTACTTTCCTGACATTTCAAGGCCTTAAGAAATGAGATAGGACGTCAGTACATCAGGCATGATCAATTTTCAATAATTGGCACCATAGCTTGTAGACTCTACAACTTTCACACAGACCAAATAATATACACTTATTTGGGTTATTTGTATCAAAGATAGGTAGCAGTTTAGGTTTTGGCCCAAATTTATGTACAAAAATGACTTATTTGAAAATCTTATCATAGAAACTAAAAAAAAAGTTTTCAAAAATGTAGCTTTTTTCATATCGCAAAAAATAAAAAACCCAGAGGTGAATACCACCAAAAGAAAGCTCTATTTGTGTGAAAAAAATGACAAATAAGTTGTTTGGGTAAAGTGTTGCATAAATGAGTAATTGGCATTCCAAATATGAGAGCACTGAAAGCTGAAAATTGGTCTGGGCAGGAAGGGGTGTAAGTGTCCTGTATTGAAGTGGTTAATCGTGCAGCTCCACATGATGGGTGGCTGCTCAATGGCAGAAGTTAAACGACATGATCCCTGAAGAAGCAAAAGGAGAACATGCCAGCACAAGTGCAGCAAGCCTACTATAATTTAAATTGAGGAACACGTAAACAGGGGTTAAAAAGGGGGACCACACTAATCGTCATAGTGATCAAGGAGATTTGAAAATTCTCCAAACCGGATAGGATGATTTAATAATCAAACCATTCATTCAGGGAGCCTTTGGGGTTGCTCGGCTTTTGAGAGCTGCCAAACAGAACAAGTAGGCTTGAACAAGAGTTGATTTGACAAAATCGGACCCAAACATTGAAAGATCTAGTGCCTCATGTACATGTTTTTTGATAATTAGAAAGCATGTGAGGCATACTTGCACATTTTGGGCAAGAGCAACCGACCTATCATTTTGCTTAAAGCGGAGTGTTCCACTGGTTTTCAAGTTTATTAAAAGCGCTGAGCAGTGCAAGGTGTACCAACATGGCCTCCAGCACTTCCTACTTCTGGCGTCCAGCTTCTTTCAAAATGTAACATCAAAACGGCATCCCAAATGTCAATATACTATATTTATATATGCTCACTTTAATGATAAAATTACTCTGAAATTCAAGATGTAGTAAGATGTCCCCTGCCACCTTCTTACTGCAGGTGTTCCGTCAGATTAGCAAACCTGGTAGCAGTGGAACACATATGCAGCTGATGGAACATCACTTCCATAACCTAATCTGACACAACACGGTTCACACCATACCCACACATGAATCACACAGAAAAGCGCTGCGCGTTTCTGTGCAATTCAGACCGCATGCAAAATGCACTCCATTTGCAATCTGCAGCGGGTATCAATAGAAAGTCAACGACACCCCAAAACGCAGGTTGAAAACGAGTTGCGTTTGCCCGCATTGGACTGCATGGTACCAATGTGCCAAGCTATCTAGTTACAGTGTGTTTTAAAAAGTAGAGCACACACTACTTTGGTGCAGTGCAATTTTAGCCCATAAACAAAATCAGTAACACAACAGAAAAACCCTGGGTTAATTAGATCAGATATAGCTGAGATACAAATCTAAACCAGATACAGAATACAAGGACACAAGGCAGGTCAGCTGCAGAAGCATTAGTCCAGTGACTACTCACAACCTTGTACATGAATGTAACAAAAGCCTTATGCCTTGAAACATGCAAATATTATCCATGAACCCATCATCCCACCCACCGTGCAGGAATAACAGGCTACCCCTGACAAATGTGTGTCATAGATAGTGGTGCATCTGACAACCCAAGCCACTTTATACCTTCCACCGCTGAAAAGACTAAGCGGTAGAGTGACTGAGAATTTAAGTAAATGCTATGCGATACCAAAATTCCTCTGGAACTGGTCTCCACCAGTACAGTATCTCTGGGGGAGTATAGAGGTAGTTATATGCATTAAGTCATTAAAGCGGAGTTCCACTCAAGAGTGGAACCTCTGCTCATCCGTCCCCCACCCTCCCCTCTGGTGCCACATTTGGCACATTTGAGGGGGGAGCGGGTACCTGTTTTTGACAAGTACCATTCCCCACTTACGGGAGACGGGGCCATGGGGAACCGACTTAGAAGCCTAAAGGCTTCACTGCTGGGTTCCCTTACCAGGAATGGTGGCGGCTGCACCCGACAGCCGATCTGAAGATCAGCTGGGGTGCAGACATCGAGGACTCCCTGGACAGATAAGTGTCCATATATTAAAAGTCAGCAGCTGCAGTATTTGTAGCTGCTGACTCAATTTCTTGTGGGGGGGCTGGACCTCTTCTTTAAGATTAGGGCTTAGTTCACACTGGAAGACGGTGCGGAAAAGTCGCCTTCTGTGCATTTTCTGCACCCAGTACAAAACACACTAGGTGTGCGATCTGCTGCAGTTGTCAATATAATCCTAACTACACCCCAAAACGAAGATTTCAAGCGCACTGCATTTGTCTGTATCAGATCGTATGGTACTGCAGTACCATGCGATCCATGTAGTGCAGTGCGCTTTTGAAAAGTAGTGCAAATGAATAGGCTGAGAATATCACTGAATGGAGTCACACAGGAGTTGCACAGTAACACAACCATCAAATGGCTGGTGTCATAACTGATGATCACATGTGCAACACCATGGCAGTTGGATGTAAAGCATAGGACGATTTAATTCCGCTTTAAGGCTGTCAGCAGATCGGCCACTACAAATTCATCAGTGCCTAAACTTAGAGAGCAACTGAGCATGTGCAGAGCAGGGTGAGGCAGTGTATTACTGGATTTTGAACGGTATAGGCACTTTTTATGTTTTACATAGCTATACCTGCAAAAGGGGCCAGCCTGAAGTGATCTATCAGGACTTAATTTTCTGAATAATGACTAAAGTTCCACTTAAAGCAATTCAGCCTCAAAATAAAGATCTTATAGAACAAAAAGGACCTTAAATGGAATGTCAAAATGTAGAGAGATAACACAAGGACATAGCAATGCTTCCTTCTGATACGCAATATAACTTCCTATCAGTTGGTGAAAAATGAAACGTAATAAAACAAAATAGGGTTTGGAAAATGCAGTTTCTAAACAGTCAATGAACTATAAAACTATACAACTTCATTACACTTGTCCCAAACCTGAGTTATTCAAAAAGTGAGCAAATGATAAGAAAGTAGGAAGAGAGCAAAAATTTGAGTTTACGTTAAGCCCTTTCGCCCACAGAGCTTAAAAATAAATTATAAAAGCATTTTTCATTTCAGTGTGCCTGTAAAAGCACCTCTATGTTAGTCTATATGGCTATGCACACATAGGCCTTTACAGGAGTATGTGAAGAGGAGAATTCACAGGCAGAAAAACAAAAAGGTATTCTGAGAGGTGCTTTTGAGCTACAAAAAAAGCAAGTACTTGCATCTAAACACACGTAAAAGTGCGCTTATGTGTGAAAATGAATTCCAATGGGCAGAATAAAATAATAAACGCCACAAATAAATCATCAAATGCCACAAGTGCGTAAATGTGTGGGCCATACCCAGCTTTTTCGTTGCAATATCCTGCCAGTAGAAGCAGAGGGTAGCTAAATTTATATGGTAATCTTAAATTTTTCTCTAGAATCTACTAAATATTCTGCCCTTGTAGTTTTAACTTTGGATAGTAAAACATTGACAGGTGGCACTGATTGTTATCAAGCTTTTCGGTCCCACCCCCAACATCACCACAGTTTTGACAGCTGTCCCGCCCATCCCGGACATCACCACAGAGTTTTGACCGCTGTCCCGCCCACCCCTGGCATCACCGTAGAGTTTTGACAGCTGTCCCAACCACCCGACGTCACCGCAAAAATTATACAGCTGTCCCGCCCACCCCTGACATCACCGGAGTTTTGACAGCTGTCCGGCCCACCCCTGACATCACTGCAATCAGTTATATTTCACACACTGCGGGCTCATACAAGCCTGCTATCTGCTCAGTGTGTGAAACTCCTCATCTCCAGCGGCACCCGGGCAGACCCCGCCCCCTTTAAGGTATCAGATTTTTTTCCCTCTTTCGACCGATACCGAAAACACCAATTTATGCCGATAATTTTCGACAGCCAAAATTTTGGTGCATCCCTAGTGAAGAGGTTTGCAGCACGACAAATACGTATAAGGCAGACAATGCACTATACACTAGGTCTTTATACCAATGCCTGGTTCTTACCCAATTTTAACCATTCCTGCAAGCCCTACTGCAAATTAACAACCTGACAGACAGAATATGGTGTCAGGGGACATTAAAGAGACACAGATGCCTTACCCATACAGGGAAAAATCACGTGCTCACAGGATTGTTGAAATCTAAAAATGAATGGCCAGCTCTTGAATAATCATACAAATGCATTTTTGCCTCAACAGCTGTATTTACACATAATAAAACTGTTTTTCACACACAAATCTAGAAAAAACGTGCAACGCCTGTTCAGCGACTTCAGCTCCCTGGAATTACATAGTGCATCCAGCGTCTGAGTGACTGCTCAGTGCAGTGACTGGACTTTTTCCGCACTTCTGTCTGGATCTTCGGAGGAATCTGCAAAAAAAAAAAAAAAAAAAAAAAAAGCTGGCTGCATTTTATCGCTGCGCACAGGAAGGCACCGCACTTCACTGTGTGTTGGTTTGTGCACTTCACATAAAAGTTCACAAAAAAAAAAAAAAAAAACACACACATCTAAGCCCTCTCTACCACCGGCTCACTGCAGCTGGGATGAACAGCTGCCCATACACTACACTTTAGTATAGTAGCAGTGTTAATGGCCCTAAAACAAGCTCATGGATGCAGAAGCAGCTTGTATCTGATTTGTTTTTATTTTGTTCAGTCAGCTGCTGGATTTAATTTAAAGTGATCAGAACAGCTGTATAGCAGTCTGATCACATTTACTGTACTGGTGGGGTGCCACATCGCCACTTCCTGGGAGCATTGGACCACAATAAAAAAGTCTTCAGGATGGCGAGTTGGAAGAGATTGAGGAACATCTGTTCTCGGATCTTCTGTGCCATGCGTATCAGTCAGAGGCGCTCAGCTCTGAGCACTTCCAGCTTTAGATCTGTAATTTTTCCAACTGCTGTAACCGGGGAATAACGGTCTACACTAGCTGTAGGAGAGAGCAGAAGATAAAATATTACTTATGATGTCTCCCTAGAGTGTACCTATAACCTGCCCTCTTGTTAGAGCAAAACAATCCAAAAAAAAGATTAAAATTCTAATATAATAAAAACTAAAATAATTTTCAAGCTTTCAGCGATGTCGCACTTTGAATGACAATTCCGCAATCATGCAACATTGTACCCAAATGAAATTTTTTTATCATTCTCTTCACACAAATAGAGCTTTCTTTTGGTGGCATTTAATCACCACTGGGATTTTTATTTTTTGCTAATAAAATAAAAAAAAAAAAAATGTAGAAAAAAAATGGATTTTATTATAACTTACTGTAAAATCCTTTTCTGAGTTCACTGAGAGACGCAGCTCTTCATAACACGTGGGTTTTATGTCGTCCTATCAGGAGTGACTAGGCAAAACAGAAATAACAGCAACAGGGATAGGCTAGCCCCTCCCAGGGGGCCGTCCACACCTGAGCATAAAACCCCCTGCTGGCCAATGGCATTCAGTTCGTAACAAGCAGTACAAACCTAATCAGAGGGGTGGGAGCTGCGTCTGTCAGTCAACTCAGAGAAAAGGATTTTACGGTAAGTTATAATAAAATCCATTTTTCTCTTACGTTCACTGACAGACGCAGCTCTTCATAACACGTGGGGACGTCCCAAAGCTGTGTCAAACTAGAAGGGTGGGTAAAACTACAACTGTACCCAACAGAACCCTCTCGGAAGGTGCCAAACGCACCTACATTGCCGCCTCTAAAACTTTGCGGCCAAAAGCAGCATCCGCTGATGCCGAAACATCAACTTTGTAAACCTTAGTAAATGTGTGCACTGAGGCCCAAGTAGCCGCTTTGCACACCTGAGACACCGAAGCTTGGTGTCTGAATGCCCAGGAAGTACGAACTGACCTGGTCGAATGAGCCGTGACTGGAAAAGGGGGGACCTTGCCCCTAACCTCATACGCATGTGTCACGGTCTGCCTGATCCAACGGGAAATGGTAGCCGACGCAGCTGCCAAGCCCTTTTTTGGAGCCCTCAGGCAACACAAACAACGAGTCAGACTTCCAAAAGGAAGCTGTAGCACTCAAATACACCAGTAAGCTCCTCACCACATCCAAAGAATGCAACTCAAATTCCTTAGGATGTTTGGGGTGAGGACACAATGAGGGAAGGACAATATCCCCATTCAAATGAAAAGAGGAGACCACCTTTGGAAGTAAAGAAGGTGGAAGTCACAGCACCGCCTTGTCCTTATGAAGAATCAAGTACGTGGACTTGCAGGACAAGGCAGCCAATTCAGAGACCCGCCGCGCGGATGTGACAGCCACTAAGAAGGCTACCTTCTGCGATAAGAGAGACAAGGGAATGTCCCTAATCTGCTCTTATGGTGGTCTCTGAAGCACAGAGAGCACCAGATTTAAGTCCCACGGCACCAAGGGCGGCCAAAACTGGGGAGCCACATGCCGTACCCCCTGTACAAATGTACGAATCAGCGAATGGGAGGCCAAAGGACGCTGAAAAAAGACTGCCAAGGCCGAAATCTGACCCTTGAGGTACTCAAGGCCAGGCTTTTATCAAGGCCCTGCTGCAGAAAAGTCAGCACCCTGGACACCACATAAGAGCGGGGGTTCCAACCCCCCGCCTCACACCACGCAATATAGGCTTTCCAGGTCCTGTGATAAATCTTGCGCGAAGTGCACTTACGCGCCTTAAGCATAGTAGGGATTACTGAGTCAGCGACTCCCCGATCCCTCAGCACCTGGGCCTCAATAGCCAAGCCGTCAAAGCCAGCGAGGGTAAAGCAGGGTGCAAGATGGGACCTTGAGATAGCAGGTCTTCGCGAAGCGGAAGCTGCCAAGGGGCATCCGAACCAGATTGGCGTACCAAGTGCGCCGAGGCCAATCGGGAGCCACCAGGATCGCCAGAATTCCTTCCGCCTCTATCCTGCGCAGAACCCGTGGCAACAGCTTTAGGGGAGGGAAGACATATAGCAGCCCATACCAACCCCAAGGAGCCACCAACCGCCAACGGATCTCTTGTTCTGCACACGAAGGTCTTCACCTTGTGATTGAACCTGGACGCCATGAGGTCCACCTCTGGTGTGCCCCACTTGCGGCAAATCTGACAAAACACTTCCGGATGCAGGGACCATTCCCCTTGGTCCATAGTTTGGCGACTGAGAAAGTCCGCCTGCCAGTTTTCCACTCCCGGAATGTAAATGGCGTAGATTGCTGGAATATGACGTTCCGCCCAGGGGAGAATCAGAGCAGCCTCCGCAGCCGCTGCGGAGCTTCTTGTCCCACCTTGATGGTTCACGTATGCCACGGCCGTGGCATTGTCCGACTGAACCCGGACAGGGAGACCCCGCAGCCTTGTCGACCAACGGGACAAGCAGAGCCTGATCGCTCTCAGTTCCAACACATTTATCTGAAGTCGAGCTTCCTGAGCCGACCACTGGCCCTGGGCAGACAACCGACCCAGCACCCCTCCCCAACCCAACAGGCTGGCATCCGTCCTTACTATCGACCAGTTGAGGGGAAGAAAGGATTTCCCTAGCATTAGAGCTGGGGCCCGAAGCCACCAAGTCAATGAACCCCGGGTCTGATGATCCAAGCAGATCAGTTTGTCCAGGGATATAGGAGATTTGTCCCATTGCGACAGAATCGCCTTCTGTAGGAGCCGAGTGTGGCTCTGGGCATACGGTATTGCCTCGAAGATTGATACCATGAGCCCCAACACCCTCATGCAGAACCGTAGGGATGACCTCCGGCGCGACAGCAGGGTCCGTACCGCCGCCTGTAACCCCAATAACTTGTCGGGAGGCAAGAACACCTTCGCCTGCACTGTGTCCAGAATCAGACCCAGGTACTCCAGGCGACAGGAAGGGGACAGCGAGGACTTCTGCAGGTTGATGAGCCAACCGAAGTCCCTCAAAGCGGACACCGTGATTCTCACGTCCTACTCCAGGGACACAGCTGACTCCGCTCTCAAGAGCAAGTCGTCGAGGTATGCCACCACCACGATACCTCGCTGTCTCAGCAGCGCAAGGACCGGAGCCAACACCTTGGTGAACACCCTGGGAGCAGAGGCCAGCCCGAAAGGAAGGGCCACAAATTGGTAGTGCAGGTCGCCCACTGTGAAACGCAGAAAACGCTGATGGCTGATACAGATGGGAACGTGCAGGTAGGCATCCTTGATATCCAAGGACGCCATGAACTCTCCCTGGCACAAGGCGGCCACGACCGAGC
>BLSH010102277.1:592751-603671 GCA_018402905.1 Glandirana rugosa
CCCCCCCCCTGTGAAACTCTTAATGATTTCATCCAGCTGCGGTCCAAACAAACGACCCCCCTGAAAGGGGAGATCTGTGAGTCCCTTTTTAGACGCCTGGTCGTCCGACCAGGAACGCAGCCACAACACCTGCCTGATGACCACCGCAAAGGCGGAAAAAAAAATCACACAAGTAGAGTAGCCCCTCCACCAGGTGTTAAACCTTTTGCAATTCACTCTGCGCACAACTGCAACGCAGATTAGCGCGCACAGATGTGGCGCACTCAAAAAGAGATTGAGCTGCCATAGCAGACGCCAGAGTCGGCCGCATGGCAGAACCTGCCACCAGAAAAATTGCTTTTGACACCGACTCCGTACGGCGATCAGCCGCGTCCTTAACGGAAGGTGAGCCCTCCAATGGAAGGGTCGTAGCCTTGTTCAGGCGGGCCACCGGCGGGTCACCAAAGGGGAAGCCCAGTGCTTAGTGAAAACCTCCTCAAAGGGATAATAACTCTCAAATAACTGATCATAAGGAAAAGCCTTAGGAGACCTAGGAGGCTTCATAGACCCACACACATAAGTGGATGTCTGCGACTCCCCTGACTGATCAAGTCGCAGGGCCTGTTGAATGTTCACGATCAGCGCCGCCACAAATAGCCTTCACCCCCCGTCACTGCTCATATATATAGAAAATTACATCTCAACAATGGACCCCCCACTGGGGCCAAAAAACGGAAGTCAATCAGGCTATGACAAAATGGCGTCACTGCCGTGCGCTCCACACCTCGTTTTCGATCCCATTGTTATGCAGGGAAATATACCTGGCCTTGTTTTCAATTGAGGTGCCATGACTTCCGTGTTGCGCTTGGTGGTCATGTGACTTCCGTATACGTCACTTCTGGATCGCGTATTGCCGATCCGGAGATGACAGTTTTTGTTTCATTTGTGGTTTTTTCCTTCCCCTTACGGGGGGGGGGGGGGGGGAGGATACCTCTACTCATATCCATTTGACATCTACCGCTATGGCGGCGTTATTAAATAAAGGCACCTCAATTGAAAACGAGGCCAGGTATATTTCCCTGCATAACAATGGGATTGAAAACGAGGTGTGGAGCCCACGCCAGTGACGCCATTTTGTCATAGCCTGATTGACTTCCGTTTTTTAGCTCCAGTGGGGGGTCCATTGTTGAGATGTAATTTTCTATATATATGAGCAGTGACAGGGGGGGTGAACACCCCAGAAGACGACTGTGTTGGTCGAAACGCGTTGGGATTGGTTCCCCTTATGTCACTGAAGATACAGTTATTTGATGAGCTCATTTTTGCTGCTACAATTGTAAGTGTTCTTATACCTTTTTAAATAAAGTGTTTAAATGGTATTACACTATGGAGGTTTTCCCTTCTCTTTTCATCCATTGAGCGGTTCAACATACAATCAAAGGATAGTCCTAAGACCATTCGAATAGGGTGCAGAGGTATTCTGAGGATTGGGGAGCATCCACCACGGTTACCTGGATCACCTTCAGGATTGCACTGGGTTTACGGACTCCTTGCTGGTTTCTAACCAGTATCTGGTAAGCAGGCTATTTCATAGATTCCTTATCCGAATGTTGGATTTTATTTATCACCTATCCTCGTTGGACTTTTTCTGCTAATTATATTGTGGGACTATTGTGTCCCTATTTTTCACTTCTGATGGACTATTCATTCGGACTTTCTTATGCCATGAATAGGAACATCTAATTTGGGTTGACACAATTTCTATTATTATGTCACTTATTATATGTCTTCCTTACTAGTGCTGCATTTTTTGTTTTTTCTTCTTTCATTTCTGTTTTGCCAAGTCACTCCTGATAGGATGGCATAAAACCCACGTGTTATGAAGAGCTGCGTCTGTCAGTGAACTTAAGAGAAAAAAAGGGATTTTTTGTATAACTTACCGTAAAATCCTTTTCTCTGAGTTCACTGACAGACGCAGCATTCTTATGACACATGGGGTTATGCTCATCCTACTAATAGTAGCCTAGGCAAAACAAACAAAAGTGTAGGTTGGCCCCTCCCAGGGGGCCGTCCTCACCTTAGTATATAATCCCCCTGCTCTGTACAGCACATCAGTTCGTAACAAGCCGTACAAAACCAACGCAGAGGGGTGGGTGCTGCGTCTGTCAGAAAAACGCCCTCTCAGGCGGCGCTAACCGCGCCTATACTGCCGCTTGTAATACCTTGCGGCCAAAAGCAGCATCCGAGGATGCTGCAACATCAATTTTGTAAAACTTAGTAAACGTGTGCACTGAGGCCCAAGTAGCTGCCTTGCACACCTGAGACACCAAGGCTTGGTGTCTAAACGCCCAGGATGTACTAACTGCCCTGGTGGAATGAGCCGTGACTGGAAACGGGGGAACCTTACCCCGAATCTCATATGCATGAGTCACGGTCTTCCATATCCAATGAGACAAGGTAGCTGACGAGGCCGCCATACCTTTGCGCGACGCTTCCGTCAGCAAAAATAAAGAATCAGACTTCCGAAAGGAAGCTGTAGAACTTAAATACACCCGCAAGGCCCTCACCACATCCAAAGAGTGCAGCTCAACTTCTTTGGGATGTGAAAGGTGCGGGCACAATGAGGGGAGAACAATATCCTCATTTAAATGAAAGGAAGAAATCGCCTTTCGGAAGAAACGAAGGGGAAGGTCGCAAAACTGCCTTGTCCTTAGGAAGGACCAAGTAAGGTGACTTGCAGGATAATGCTGCTAACTCCGACACCCGCCTGGCGGATGTGATAGCTACCAGAAAGGCCACCTTCTGCGACAACTGTAAGGGAATGTCCCTAATCCTTTCATATGGCGGTTTCTGCAACACAGAAAGCACCAGATTCAAATCCCACGGTGCCAAAGGCGACCGTATCCGAGGAGCCACATGACGTACCCCCTGTACAAATGTACGGATCAATGAATGAGACGCCAAGGGCTATTGAAAAAGAACCGCCAGGGCCGAAATCTGCCCCTTAAGCGTACTTAACGCCAGGTTCTTGTCCAGACCTTGCTGTAAAAATGCCAGTACTCTGGATACTCTATAAGAGCAGGGGTTCCAACCCCCTGCATCGCACCAGGTAATGTAGGCCTTCCAGGTCCTATGATAAATCTTACGTGAGGAACTCTTACGTGCTTCTATCATAGTCGGGATTACGGAGTCCGAGACACCCCTATCCCTCAATACCTGGGACTCAATAGCCAAGCCGTCAAAACCAGCGAGGGTAAAGCAGGGTGCAAGATGGGCCCCTGCAACGGCAGGTCCCTGTGAAGCGGAAGCCGCCACGGAACCTCTGCCACCATCCGTACTATGTCGGTGTACCAAGGGCGCCGGGCCAAGCCGGAGCTGCCCGGGTTGTCGGGGTTTCCTCCGCCTCTACCCCGCATACGACCCGCGGTAGAGCCTTTAGAGTAGGAAAAATGCACAGCAGCCGATACTGCCCACGAGGCCTGTGAAACACTGCCCCCCGAAGGATCAGAGCCGCCTCCGCGTCTGTTGCTGCGCTTCTTGTTCCACCCTGATTGTTTACGTACGCCACCTCCGTGGCATTGAACCGACTGAACCAGAACCGGGCGGTGCAGCCCTACCGCCCTCAGCTCTCAGTTCTGGTACCTACATCGACCAATTGAGGGGAAGAAAACTTCTCCCCCCCCTTTAGGGCCAGAACCTGAATCCCCCAAACCAAGGGTTCCCGGGACTGACACTCCAACCTGATCGGCCTGTCCAGGGATAGAGGAGATTTGTCCCACCGCGACTAAATTACCTTCCGCAGGAGCCGAGTGTTCTGGGTGTAAGGTATCGCTTCGCAAGTCGACCTCCTGAGCCCCAACACCCGTATACAGAACTGTAAGGGGAACCACTGGCGCGATCACAGGGTTCGCCCTGCCTAAAGCATTAGAAGCTTGCTCGGTGTTAGGAACACCCCAGCCTGTACCGTGTCCGGAATCAGACCCAGGTACTCCAGCCGGCAAGCCGGCATTCAAGATGACTTCTGTCTGCTGAGCGCCTGACTGGCACCTAGAGGCGCCTTCTGACGCTTCTGAGGAAGCCTCACGTTTGAGGGGGAAGGACTTTTCTGGGGGCAGAGAGCTGTTTGCAACCCCCAGAAACCGCCCCCCCACCCGTGAGGCGGGTGGGGGCCACCCATCATGCAGAGGCAGGCTTGTCCTCCGCTTTTTCGGGCTTACGCTGCCAGGGCCTCTTGCTGTGGCCCGTGAACGCCTTCCCGGCCTTACCCGCTGGGCCGGGCGCCCGAAAAAACTTCTTCTGACCAGAAGAGACAGGACCCTGCCTATGACGATGATCTTGTTGCTTCGGCTCTGGAAGGAAAGTACTCTTCCCTCCCGTGAAATCCTTAATAATCTTATCCAACCGTGGGCCAAACAGACGCCCTCCCTGAAAGGGAAGGTCTGCCAGAGCTTTCTTTGAAGCCTGGTTGCCCGACCAAGAGCGGAGCCACAGCACCCGCCTGATGACAATTGAAAAAACAGACATTTTTGACAATATGGGGAGAAGATCCAAAGCCGCATGGCATATGTAGCAGAGACCTTCTTCCAAATGTTGCATCCGCTGTACCTCAGCCTGTGCACCTTCACTAGACAAACGAGTGCGCAGTGCGGCAGCGTGCTCACGAAGAGACTGTGCCGCCATAGCAGTTGCTAGCGCCGGCCGCATAGCTGACCCAGCCAACAAGAATAGTGCTTTAGACACTGTCTCTGTGCGGCAATCGGCCGCCCCTTTAAAGGATGGAGACCCCTCCAAGGGGATGGTGGTTGCCTTATTCACACGAGCCACGACAGGGTCCACCACTGGGGAAGCCCATCTCTTAGTAAAGCTTCCCTCAAAGCGGTAGCGAACAGCAAAGATTTTAGGCAAAGCCAAGGAACTTGGTGGCTTCCGCCATTCCTTGAACACTACCTGTTCAAACAACTGATCATAAGAGTAAGCCCTAGGGGACCTAGGGGGTCCAAGCGGTCCACAAACATATGCGGACTCAAGCGACTCCCCTGTATGGTCCAGTCGCATAGAGTCGCAAATATCAGTGATCAGTGCTTCCACTATTGCTTTATCCCGCGAACTAGGAGCCTCCTGATCCTCTGAGGGCGGCTCACCCTCTGAAAGATCCACAGGCATGACCACTGAGGCGCTTTCTAGATCTGAATCCTCCCCTGAGGAAAGAGGAGGGGGTGGGCGCTTCTGGGGGCCCCTCGGAACGGGCCCTGCCCGGGGAAAGAACTCCCCAAACACCGCCCTCAGCTTTTCCAAGGACACTAATGATCCTGGGGTGGACTGTAGATCTGCAGGTATATCTGCCATAGAATTGCCAGCCTCTGACATCTCAGCCCGGCACCGCCGCTGTGTAACCACCACCTCTACCCCACAAATCAGCCAGGGAGACCCGGGCGGATTACACCCACCGCTACCAGCACCCAGGAAGCGCCAGCTATACTTGCTGTTTGATGCCTCAGCACTCCAACCGAAGAGCAATGCCCACGAACTGCTGCACGTCAGGAGCTTGTTACTGTGTGTCAGCCATGCTGTCCAAGCAAAAACCGGAAGCCCACACCCGTTTTTAAGGACTTCCTGCACAAGGACTGCAGTTCTCCCAATCGACCACTGGAGGCCGCCAAAGAGCAGGCTGGAAGCCACATGGTTCTCAAACAATGGACGCTGCCATTACACACGTGCGGTCGACCACGAACGAGCGGTGCTCCAAAATCCAATGGCGACGACCCACCTAACACATTGCTCCGGACGGTCAGTGCAGATTCGAACGGTTAGTGCAAAGGTGCCTGCGGGGGATTGAGGGGGGAGGGGGAGAAGGCCTCTAACAGACCCCCACCGGCTGACCACCACAGAGCTGCTCAGGTGCCCACTCTCCATGCCTCTAGGGCGGAAGAGGGGTTCACTCACCAATCCGACGGGCGCAGCGGGTAGCCACCCGGAGCAGACCTACCTCCCCGCAAGAAGGCATGCTGCTGGCCAGACCAATGGACAGGCGAACCAGTCATTGGGCTCTAGTGGGTTTTAGCCACTAGCCGCCCGCACGGAACGGGCGCTATGCGGTGGGCCCCCCTAAGGGGGTTCGCATAGTGTTGGCCGGACTGGGGAAAGATTAGGATTCGAGATATCCTCTATACCACCAGCCAGCTTCTTGATAGCAGTCTTCCTTAGATGAATCTTCAGGAGACCGCTGCTCCCATAGGGAACCAGGTCTACTCCTTGCACTAGGCAAATAAAAACTGATGTGCTGTACAGAGCAGGGGGATTATATGCTAAGGTGAGGACGGCCCCCTGGGAGGGGCCAACCTACACTTTTGTTTGTTTTGCCTAGGCTACTCCTAGTAGGATGAGCATAACCCCATGTGTCATAAGAATGCTGCGTCTGTCAGTGAACGGAAGAGAAAAAGTTTTTCTGTCAGCAGATTTTTAAAATAAGTAATTTTTCTGCTACACACATGTGCAGGGATAGGCACCGATGAGATGGCAATTGTGAGGAGGCACTAATAGGTGGCACTGAAGGGCACAGAGTGGCGCCACTGATGGGCACAGAGTGGCGCCACTGATGGGCCTGCATTGTAATCAGGGCACTGCTGATCAATGCCCCGATTACTTTTACACATTTTTTTCTGTGAGCAGATGCACCTTATCAGGTCACCTCCCCTCACCTCACCCTCTGTCAGTGAGAGAGTAAAAGCTGATAAAGTGCACTTCCTTGTTTACATGTGGACACAGCAGCCGATCACATGGTTAAAGAGCCGCAGCTCTTTGCCAAGATCGGGGTCACGCCATTTCCCAGGATTGTGGCTAAACTGGGCGCAGTCATATGAAGTCATCCCAGAACGAGAGCCGCACCCCTCCGCGGGCGGGAAGTAGTTAAAGAAACACGATTGCTCTGCATGCACATAAATGCAAACGCATGCATAGGGCTCACACATGTATGTAAATAGTGATTGCACCTCACATTGGATATCTCTGGAAACGCTGCTGTGAGAGCTGCCAGCAAAATCCGACGTAAAAACCCACATGCCCATGTGCATGAGCCCAAAGAGAAGACTTGCCTACAGAACCCAAAATTGAAGAGAAATAGCCCAAAATGGGTTTTAACACAGATGATAAAATAAAAACCCAGCAGAGGTCAATTAACCACTTCACTACCGGGCACTTTTACCCCCTTCCTGTCCAGGCCAATTTTCAGCTTTCAGTGCTGTCACACTTTGAATGACAATTGCGCGATCATGCAACACTTAACTCATGAAATTTTTATCTTTTTTTTTTTCACACAAATTGTGAAAAATTGTCTTTTATTGGTATTTTATAGTCACTGGGGATTTTATTTTTTGCTAAACAAAAAAAAAGTCTAGAGAGGTTTGAAAAAATAAGCCCACATTTTTCTCAGTTTCTGCTCTAACATTTTGCAAATAAATAAAATTTCTTCATAAATTTAGGCCAAAATGTATTCTGCTACATTTCTTTGGTGAAAATAAGCCAAATCAGTGTACAGGAGGTCCCCTAGTTACAAACATCCGACTTACAAACGACTCCTCCTTATAAACGGAGGGAGACCACAGGAAGTGAGAGGAAATCTCCCCCTAGGATGGGAAATTCACTCCTGGAAGAGTTATTATGGGAAAAAGGTCTCTCCACTGAAGCTTTATCACCAATCCTTGTTTCCACAACAACCCAAAATTTCAAAAATCCAATTATCATTGGGAGAAGAAGTGAGGTGAAATCTTCTGAACAGAAACATAGACAGCAAAACAAACATTACAGGGCTGTTAACCCTTCCCTATGCTATCCAAAAAACTTAAATATTGTTTTTTTGGCTGAAGCTACACTTAAAAAATGTACCTGTTCCGACTTACAAATTCAACTAAAGAACAAACCTACAGTCCCCTATCTTGTTTGTAACCCGGGGACCGCGTGTATATTTACTCTTTTTTTAACACTGTGACCAGAGAAACACAGTGTCACCATGGTAACACTTTACAGTTCTGGGGAAGCGATCAAGGTTCGCTTATTCTAGTGAATTTCACTGGTATAACCAACCATTTTTACTGAATACAACTGATTCAGTGTGTATTGCTGTGATCACATGGTACAGATAGGCTGTGATTGGACCTGTGTGTACCATGTGACCAATCACAGCTAGCAACACAATTGTATACAATGAATGGAATGAAAGGAAGCCATCCATTGTTTACAATTGTCATGTGATCTGCAGGCCAATATACTGATCAGCCATTGGCGGTGTCCAGTGGTGACAGCTCGAGCTGCAGCACGGCTTATGGTGCTATGATGTCCACCTGAAATGAACGTCCTGCCCAGCCATAATTTGACAATATGCTGTGAGGGAAGGGGCTAAAAACTGTTGGTCATTACTAAATGAATTCTAAGCCATCCTGTGTTTAGGTTTATATTGAAGTGCATTTATTTTACTAGGAGTTTTAAACATGGTTTTATTTATAGGCAATAAAACTCCTTTACTAAACGACTTATTGTTAGCATTTCCCAAGTACCTGTTGTGCGTAATATCACTTCTACTGTTATACTGAATATTGTGAACCTGAAATCAGTGCATCACTGTGCAACATGTCTGAAACTTTCTAACACATTGCTTTGCTCAATACAAAATGACCCCTGCAACTTTAAAAACCAGTCACCATATTGAAGGACAGGCACAAAAAAGTTGCCTTTAGACACACTTTTAACTGGTTCCCGACCGCGCGCCGTGTTTCCACGGCGGCAGTCGGGGAGCCCTGCGCGAATCGCCGTAAATAAGCGGCGATTCGCATTTGGCCACCAGGGGGCGCGCGCACCCGCCGCACTCCTGGGGAGTGTGCCCGCGGTTCGGGCGGACCCGATGTCCGCCGGCGAGCCGCGATGAGCGGCTACAGGGCAAAGAACGGGGAACCGCCGATGTAAACACGGCGGTTCCCCGCCCTGTCAGTGGGGCATGAGAGATCTACTGATCCCTGTCACTGGGATCAGTTAGATCTCTCATGCCCATGTTAGCCCAACCCCCCCACAGTAAGAACACACCCAGGGAACACAGTTAACCCCTAGCTCTCCCCCTGCAGGTTAACCCCTTCACTGCCAATGACATTTATACAGTAATCAGTGGACATTTAAATTTCTGATCGCTGAATAAATGTCATTGGTCCCAAAAAAGTGTCAAAATGTTCCGACATGTCCCCCCCAATATCGCATTACCGCTAAAAATCGCAGATTGACGCCATTACTAGAAAAAAAAAAAAAACCCCAGAAATGAATTCTTATCATCCGTAAACACGGCCGCTTTTGCGCAAACCAATCAATAAACACCAATTGCGATTTTTTTTATTGCAAATATGAGTAAGAATATAAATCGGCCAAAAACGGTGAAAAAAAAATTTTTTTTTATATTTTTTTTTTGGATTTGAATTTTAGCAAAAAGTAAGAAATTTGGGTTGTTTTGCAAAATGGTCGCTCTTCTTTTGTTTATAGCGGCGATAAGAAATGACGCAGAGGCGATCAAATACCACCAAAAGAAAGCTCTATTTGTGGGAAAAAAAGGACGCAAATTTTGTTTGGGTACAACATCACACGACCGCGCAATTGTCAGTTAAAGCGACGCAGCGCCGAATCGCAAAAAGTGCTCTGGTCCTAAAGTGCAAAATTCTTCCGGGGCTGAAGTGGTTAAATAAGGAACCAGAGCGTGTCTACGACAGGGTGGGGAATTATTTGGACCTTGAATCTTCTATTGTTGCTCTCATTTACCACCATTACTAAAATTGAAATAAAAATACCCATATTATTCATAGTCAAATATTTAACAATTAATATCACTGGAATTATCAACAGGAAACTGCCTCTTCACTAAAATAGAACAATGGCTGATGGTAACACTGATAATAGCTGCAGAGATCTAAATTTCTCCAGAAAAGCCACCATAGATATTACAATAGGCTCCATTTACACAGGACGCTATTTCAACCTCCTTTGAACATTTTTTTTTTTTTGACAGCTAGAAGCCAACATCTAAAACAGCCGTTTTGCCGTGCTTTGCATGCCGCGTTCGCGTCTAGGAGCCTTTTAAAAAAAAAATATATATATATATATTTTTTTTTTTTTAATGGAAACGGCTGTAAACGAAACAGTCCTACATGCGAGTTACCGCGTTTAGCGGTGTTTACAAGCGGTTTGCCGTTTCAAATGCCTGTGAACCCATTTTTTTGTGTTCCAAAAAAAGCCTTTAACTCAACTGCCTTAATGCCTCTAAGGGCCGGTTCACACTTGAGCGGCACGACTTCGCAGCCCGTTCACATCTAGGCGACTTGTCAGACGACTCCTCTCAATGCTGTGCAATGGAACCGTTCTAATAGGAGCGAATTGCTCCTGCACTAGGACTAGACTAGTTCCTGCACTATTTTCAGGGCGATCTCAGTGCGGCTTGCATTGACTTCTATGATAGAAGTCTCCTGACAAGCCGGGTTGAGATCGTCTTGAGCGGGGCGAGTTGCTTCGCCCTGGCAAGTCGCACCGCTCAAGTGTGAAACGGCCCTCAACGTTCATTTACCAGCAACAGTGTAAATGAGGCCTTAGGCTCCATTCACACTAGTGCGTTTTTTTATGCAGTTTGCAGAAATGCAGGGAATTTTTTTGTAACATGGATTCCTATGGAACACGTTCACATCAATGCTTTTTTGTGCCACTGCGTTTTTGGAAAGGGTCGGGGACTTTTTTTTCATGCAAAAAGCAGCGTTTTGCATGTAATAGAATTTCAATGGGCAAGCATGAAAAACTCAAGTGCTGCTTTTTTACAGCGTTTTGCATTTTGCGGTTTAAATCTGCCTAGCAACAAGATTTTCCAAAACAAAAAAAAAAAAATTATATTGTAAAATATATAAATATATATATATATATATATAT
>BLSH010102277.1:604945-618672 GCA_018402905.1 Glandirana rugosa
TCCTTTAATGGACAGTGAGTATGTGTCGTACCCCTAGTTTGCAGAGGATAAAGAGGGAATCATCCAGAAAGAGAATTACTTTTTTCTATTCCCCTAATGAGTCTCAACCTAATTGAGCAGCACCGTACTGACGTATCTACTGTACTATAGGAGAGGACATGTTCCATCTCCACAGTCATTTTTTTACAAAAAAGCCCAAATGTAGGTGAAATTGGTGTGTGTGAAAGACTGGCAAGTTTGACAATATCTAAGTTGTTATGGATGGATCTGACAAGTAAATTGGTGAACGGCTCGCGCGGGCGCGCCTCCGGCGGCGCGCGCGCACTCACTATACACGTTCCCGCAGCCGCCGTCGTATGACGGCGATTTGCGGGAACGAGCCACTTTGCCGCCGTCAGATGCCAATCGGCGGTCGGCAAGTGGTTAAATGAACAGTCTAGGTAGGTATTGTTGAATCTATAACAGTTTGAACGGTCAGAAAGTGTGTGTGGTTAAAGTGGATGTAAACCCGAAAAAACATTTTTTTACTGACACCTCTACCTTGTACAGGAGAGGATATCATGTCATCTATGCAGTCATGCCACGACGAGTTAATCCAACTCTGAGTAATCCCCTTATCTTTTTTCATTAAGAGAAAGACCTACTAAGGGAGAAATAGGAGACGTTTGATCCCCATGCTGTGTATGAGTGACAGGTAATTTCCTTAACTCCTGCACAGAGCAGAGAATGCTTTACACTCCCCCCTCCAGCTGTCCCAGGATTGGCTGCTCCACACCTCAGCATGAATGGGCATGCTGAAGTCATGTGGTGTATTTCCTGAGTTTTGACTAGAGGTTTCTCAAAGCTCAGCAATAGCAAAGTGTGAGAGTGTAGCGGTGGGTGGGGAGTCTTGTGACATCACAACTCCACCCACAGAGCTCCAGTAAAGAGACCTACCCACTGATTCCAGTGTTTTGCAAGTCTACTACTGCTGAAAGGGGTGACATTTGCAAAGTAGGGATAACATGCAGATGGCTTGCATGTACATATAGATTAATACTGTGCCATTCGTTTATAGTGGGTGAGTGGTGGTTTTACATCCACGTTAAGTTTAGAAAGATCTAGGGAAGGACCCATCAGCATGGGTTCATTTCACCAAGCGTTTGGTGAATCTTGTTTGAAATTTGCCAAAACTGAACCTAACAGCAGATCCCACTAACATTTATGGGAGGCAAATCTTGTGATCAAGCTCTGACCATCTGCCCAATCTGAAAAGCAGATAGAAAATCGGCCAGTAGTTCTCTGCATCCATCTCTGCTCTCAGTAATACCAAACTGTCCTGCCTTTCATCAGTTACTATTAAAGTATAATTAAGGGGAACATATTTTGTTTTTACCTTTGGATAGAGTGGAGAAGGATAAGAACTCCTCTCAGTTTTGTTATTGCCATCTACTGTAGGTCCCCTTTATTTGTTATGTTTATAATTATCATCAATGGAATATTCAAGTGAAAGAAAATCACACGCTTTGGGTTGTCGCCAGAATAGAGGGGACATTTTTTAATATGGACACCAGTCCCGGTGACCCTGGTAATAACCAGGCATTTAAGTAGGGTATACGCGGAACATGTGATTGTGGGGAAGTGTGACCGGATGAGGGAGTGAGAAGTTGAGTGTGCAGCGTGTCTGTGTGCCCTGCCTCCCATGGATCCTGTGAGCCGACCACGCTAGGATCTCTCCCCCGTGGAGCGACGCGGCGGATCAGGTGGCTCTACTGGGGCCTGCGGCGGCTCCCGAAGCTGGCAAGGTGACCGGAGAGCGGTGTGCTAGGCGAGCAGCGCCGCGGAGATACCGGGAGACAGCCGGGTGCGGAGGGTGTAGCGGCGGCGTCAGGCTTGCTTCCCCTCCACGGGCTGACAGGAGCTGAGAGAGACAAGGACGAGGCTGCGTGGCTGCAGGTGCTTGGGACAATACTAAGGGCTCAATCAGCAGGTAAGAGAGAAGGAGGAGGGAAAAGGGGCATAAGGAAAAAGAAAAAAACATCCTCTGAACTGTGAGTACCCGGGCTGGAATTTTTTTACTGTTTGTACCATTCAAGCATCTGTGCCTATTGAACTGCAACCCGATCCTTTGATACCTGCTTTAACACCTGCTTAAGCCCTTACTTTTCTATGCTTACTACCGCTCACATTAATTTAAGCTATAAAAAAAACGCATCATATAGGCACACCTGAACCTTATATGGGCCAGTGTGACTGTGCTCATTTTGAATCTTGGAGGCAGATAATCTTAAACACCAGCGGTACCCTCGGCATTTGCACAAAAAGGGGGAACTAACAAGTCCAGCACAGAGACAAGCTATAGGTAGTGGAGCACTACCAGGAACTTGGCGCTGCTTGTGTTCCCTTTTCTGCTTTCTTCTTTCTCCTCTCCTTAGAGCCTGTTCCCTAGTTGACAACCCCCCAGCTGGCTCACTCCCGGCAGGAAGGGTTAATATTAGGAGGGAATCCACTCTCAAACAATGGACAGTGGCCACTATGGTAAAAAAAAAAAAAAAGGGAGAGGATGCAGGCCCACAAGAATTGAGTAGCTCACACAAAACGGCTAAGGATAAAACAAAAGTCGCTCAGGCAACTGCAGCCAAATTAGAAATATTTTCTTATACTCCTACTGGGTCCCCGGCTAAGGGGGGGCAGCAGCCCCAGACCAAGATGCAGAAAAACAGCTGCTCTGGAGGATGAGCCAGGGCCAGCCAACCGCAGATCAGGGCCCAGAAACCAGCGCGGTCAACACCCCGGGAGGGGGTAATCGTGAACCGCCTATTAGTGTCCTATTACCATCTCCCATAGGACCTTCATTGTTGGAGGTCCTGCAAGCAGTAAACACTTGCAAACTCACTCTATGCGAACTCTCGGAGCAAATGAAGGATATTAGGGAAGAGACCTCCCATATCCGGCAGGACATCCAGCATATACATGAAAGGACGGCAGCGGTGGAGGAAAGGGTCAGCACCTTGGAAGATGAACACAGTGTGACCAAAAAGTCACTTCAGGATCTGGAGGAAAAAGTGAAAACGTGTACCTCCAAAATGGATGATATGGAAAATAGGCTTCGTAGGGATAACATTAGAATAATAGGTATTACCGAGCAGAGTGAAGGCCCAAATAGTGGGGTATTCTTGGAGGAGTGGCTCAAAGAGACTCTGGGGGAGAACACTATGTCCCCCCATTTCTTTATAGAAAGGGCACACAGGGTGCCCATTCGCTTACCCCAGCCAGGTGGTCATCCCAGACCTCTACTGGCAAAAGTATCTAACTATAGGGACGGGGCCATTATTCTCCAAAAGGCCAGGGAAAAAGGAAATATGTTTTTCAAGGGGGCAAGAGTCTCCATATACCCAGATTTCTCCCCGGATCTTCAAAAGCGCAGAGCCAAGTATGTGGAGATAAAACGGTCTCTATTCCAATTGAAGATCAAATATGCTTTATTATACCCCGCACGCTTAAAGATTATCACAGGTGGGGGTGTACAATTCTTTGACTCTCCGGAGGGAGCCCAGAGGTGGTTGGAAGTAAATAGAGAAAAGTTGCAAAAAGATCAAGTGGACTAGCAGAACTCTGAGGTCAAATAATTAAGAGAGGAATAGTATCATTCAGAAAATATGAGTAATTATGATTGATAGACAGATATAATAACTCAATAAGGGAAGGGGCTTTTCCCCCTCCCTGTTACTTCTCTCTTTATTTTTCTGAGGTAGGGCTGGTACGTCGCACAAGGGAAGTAGGAGTGCTGGTGTGAGCAGTTTTGAAGAGCGAATAAGTGGGGGGGAAGGGTGGGTGAGTGAAGGTGGCTCACACAAAGTAGGCTCGGTTACAATAAAAGCTGTTTAGGTTGAGGAGGGTGGGTGGGAGGGGAAAAGGGGGTGGGCACCCGGATTGTATGTATGGAAGTTTGAAGCGTGAGTCGGGGGTTGACTGCAAGGGAAGGTTAGCAAAGAGTAAATTGGTTTGGGAGGAAAGCAGGATCTGTACATTTCTTAATCTTTTAGGTTTCACCACTTTTACACGAATTAGAAGGGGATATATAAATCGCCCTTCCTGAAGATTTTTTTATTTTTTATTTATTTTTTATTTTTTTGCACTACAGATAACACTAAGCATAGGAAGAAGCACTCACAAATCACGTATAGACATTTTTATAAATTGGAAGCACAGCAACTTCACAATTATGGTAGGTCTTATTGATACTTCACAGTTTCTACTTGAAATCATTGTTGAACAACTCACCTTATTACTCTTTCTCCTAGATGCGGCTTAAAAGGGTTAAAGTTGCATCATGGAATGTCAGGGGTTTAGGCAGTCCGATAAAGAGATCCGCCGTGTTTTCTTATCTAGACTCGCACCAGGTGGAGGTACTGTGCCTGCAGGAGACACATTTTACGAGGGGAACCATCCCCCCTCGGGGAGTTAAGGGGTACCATACCCAATTCCACTCAACCCACTCCTCCTACTCCAGGGGGGTGAGTGTGATGGTGAGAGATGGGGTGCTTTTCTCCTGCAGGCGCAGTAAAGCGGATGAGCACGGTCGGTATATCTTGTTGCACTGCTTGATTGAAAATACAGAAATTATCCTCGTAAATATATACATCCCACCCCCATTCAGCACAGATGTCTTAAATGAGGTTCTGGAATTCACATTGGAAAACCCACTTACCCCAATTGTGATAGTTGGGGATTTTAATGCGGTACTAGATGAGAGCAAGGATAGACTCCCTGTAAGGCCCAATATAGCTAGCCAGTTAAAAGGTAAATTTTCCGACAATTTTCTTGCCAGTCGACCACACATGCCACCCTCTCCAGGATAGACTTGGTCCTGGGGAATGAACATGCCTCACAGATAATCCATAACATTCTTTATATGCCGAGAGGCCAATTGGATCACTCTCCTTTGATGTTTTAAATAGATCTGGAGGGCCAACAGGTTAAAAGGAACTGGAAATTAGCCCCACATTGGCTGGAACTGCTTGGGGAACCTGATAGAATCCCGAAAGCATTGGAGTTTATAGAGTTCAACAAAGGCACCGCATCGGTGGAAACGACATGGGACGCACTGAAAGCGTACCTTCGTGGTCTACTGATGCAGCAGATAGCTAGGATTAAAACTGACTCAAAGAGATGGGAGCAGGCAGTTAGGGAGGAGGTAGATAGAGCAGAGAATCAATACACTATAAATCCAACCAAAGAAAATTATAAGTCCCTGCTAGACCAACAACAGAGCTATAGGTCGGCATTACTCAAGAAGGAGGAAAATAGGAGGCTTTCGGCGAAACAAAAGACATATGTGGAAGGAGAGAGTGTGGGTAGAATGTTGGCTTCCTTAATCAAGACCAACTCCCCCTCCAACAAGGTCCCGTCGATACGGCTCTTTGAGGGCGGAATCACCTCACACCCATATGAGATAGTAGAGGAGTTTAGACGGTACTAAGAAAAACTATATAGGGCCCAGGATACGGGACAGGCCGGAAGAGTGAGGGACTTTTTGAGGGAGGTGAGGCTCCCTAGCCTCTCAGATGAAAAGAAGCAGGAGATGGAAGCACCTATAACACTAGAAGAGATACAACAGGCAGTAGGGGAGATGGCCGGGCAAAAATCTCCTGGGCCAGATGGGCTTCCGATTGAAATTTAAAAACGGTATGGAAACATACTGTTAACGGAGCTCTTGAGGGTGGCACAAGGGGTCACGAGCAACTGGAGGATTCCTCCCTCAATGAGAGAGGCCATAATTATAGTTCTGCATAAGGAAGGCAAGGACCCGTTGGAGACCTCCTCATATAGCCCGATTTCACTGCTCTGCTCTGATATTAAAATCCTAGCGAAAGTTCTGGCCAGTAGGCTAAATAAAGTTATTCAGAGACTTATTCATCCGGATCAGTCTGGATTTATCCCTCACAGATGTGGGTTTGGCCCTTTTTTCATTGGTTGGATTAGAGCACTATATAATGACCCTAGTGCTAGGGTTCAGACCAATGGGGTGTGCTCTGGGGGATTTCGGCTGGAGAGGGGGACGAGACAGGGGTGCCCTTTATCACCCCTGCTCTTCGCCCTCGCGATCGAGCCCCTGGCGTCAGCAGTGAGAGCCGCAGGGGACCTGAGGGGGTTTCAGAGATCCTATGGAGAAGAGAGGATTGCCCTTTATGCAGACAACGTGCTGTTGTTTTTAGGGGACTCCCAGGCCTCACTTTCATCAGCAATCCGCCTGGTTGAGGATTTTGGATCCCTTTCCGGATTGCGGATAAACTGGGAGAAAATCGGTACTAATACCGGTTGATCGCCTAAATGCCCCTCTCCCAAGACCTGCAGCTAAGATGGTGATAGCAGACAAGCTGAAATACCTTGGAATAGTATTCTCAAGAGACCTGAAGGATTTCTTGGAAGATAATATGGTCCCCTTGTTAAACAGGTTTAAAAATAAAGGAGAAATATGGAAACATTTACTCCTATCCCTAGATGGGAGATGTAATTTGATCCGAATGATATGGCTCCCACAGTTGCTATATATACTCCATAACTCCCCAATTTGGATATACAAATACTGATTTCGTAGAATAGATACGCTATTCAGAAGCCTAATCTGGAAGGGACGGGTACCCAGGATACGGTTGAGAACCCTCCAGCTCCAATTAAAGGAAGGAGGGCTAGCTCTCCCGCATCCTGGGAATTATTACTTGGCAGCGCAATTACAGCAACTATCGGGATGTGGGAAGAACGGCGGGGTAGATGGGAACAGTCGACTGATGTTGGAATGCACGCCTCACGAGTCAATGGTTATTAAGATCTGGAACCAGGTTAAGAAGCAAATGGGTTATAATGGACTTCTGGAAAAGACCCCCCTTTGGAACAATAAACAGTTACAGGAACTACGAGAAATAGATACGATAAGGGAGTGGAAGAACTTAGGCATCAATTACGTTGCTCAATTATATACAGAAGGTTACATGAAGTCATTCACGGAGCTAAGAGAAATATACGGGATTCCAAAAAATTCCTTTTTCAGATACCTCCAGATCAGACACGCCATGGCTAAACAGTTCACAAGTTCAGAGGTGGAATTAGGGGCTATGCCCATCTTACATACAGTGAGAGGAGCAAGCAGCAGTAAAGGCTTGATCTCGAAACTGTACGAGGGCTTGGGAAAGGGGCTGGGAGGACAAAGTGAAACCCTTAAAGGCAAGGTGGGAGAAAGATGTTGGTTCCTTAACAGGAAAACAATGGAGAGAAGTGTTGGGGTCATGTCTATGGGCCTCAATGGCCCCCTCTCAGAGGGCCTCACAACTGCCATAGAGCATATTATACTCCTCAAAGACTTTTTAGCTTTGCAAGACGATAAATGCCCTAGGTGTCGACACACGGGCGACCTCCTGCATATGATGTGGAGGTGTCCGAAACTATATAGATACTGGGAGGGGATAGTGAACACCATCAACTCAACATTTAGTGTTAACCTGAAACTAGAGGCCAAGCAATGTATATTAAGTGGAGCAGGAGAGCCCACTCGGCCTATAGTCCATAGTTGTCTCTTTCAAGCGAGGAGATTGATTGCTCAAAAATGGCAGACGACAGACCCTCCCTCACTTGAAGAATGGAAAAAAAACATTGATGAAACATTATGGAAGGAAAGGGGGATGTATATTAAGAGGCAATTTTGAAAAGTTCAAAAAAAGATGGGACCCCTGGCTCATTAGCAGGGGGTATCCCCCCTGAACGACATGCAACTTAAAAATCAAAGGCAAACAAGTTCAAGGAAGGATGTAAATAGACACATTAGGGGGTGGGCAAGGTTAGGTCTAGGATCTCGGACTTTCGGAACCATGAGTGTAGGAGTATGAGTGAGTGGAGCGTGTGTGGTGGGGATAAGGGGTAGTATCACAGCAATTATTAATCTCTTCCCTTCTTTCTATACCCTCACCCTTGGAGTGAGCACTCCGGTCTCCCTGCCAAGCCACTTAGATATAAAAAATGTTAAAAGTGTGTAAAAAAAAAAAAAAAAAAAAATAATAATAATAATGCATAAACAATAAGAGAAATAAATAAATAAATAAGAGACAAAAGGGTGGAAGAGAAGAAAATACCACAATGATGTAACCAAGGAAGGATTTCCTACGAGGTGATAAGATACAAATGATCTTCCGAGGTGGTTATCTGAGTGGGAAAAAAAAAAAAAAAAAAGTAGGGTATACGCACATAGGTTTTTTTTTTTTTTCCCCATTCAACCAACTAGCTGAAAAAAATAAAATAAATAAAAGATGCCCACATTCACACAAGTGGTGTGGATGCTGGATCTCCCCCGCCACACTACTGTATTCTGACAGCGGCTGCAAGCACTAATCAAATGCTGGGTTTTTCAGCAGGACCCTACAACAGAAGCTGGACTACCGACCGGTGTTCTGTCAGAATCGGTGACTCAGATTAGGTAACGTTAGTGATGTTCCGTCAGCTGAATACTTACTGCGCATGTGCAGGTTTCCTAATCTGACAGAACACCTGCAGTGATAAGGCGCCAGCGTACATCTTACTACATCCAGTTACGTCTTGAATTTCACAGTCTTCTAACAATTAAAGTTAACATATATAAATCAATATAGTGTATTGTGATTTGTCATGCTGTTTTCATGTTACATTTTAACTGCCTAAAGGTTTAGCACTAAACAGTGCGGGGTGTACCAAGATGGCCTCCGCCACTTTCCTTTTTTTTTTTAAAGGTTCAGGTCGCCGATTCTGACAGAACACCGGCCTCTATTGAACAGACAAGGGTATACACACATTTCAATATGTGTATACCCAGCTTTATTCTCACTTCCTGTTTTGGTTATTGGCCAGGAAGTGAAGGGAAATATCCCCAATGGGGCACAGATGAAAAAATAAACTCACTCTTCCTTATTCTATCCAAAAGGGCTAATATTTATTCTACTCTAAACCCAGAACAGTAAAATCCTCTGTATTGTTTAAAAAGGCTCTTTGTGTATGGAAAGATCCTCCCCCTCCTGCAGGGTTTCTCTTGGCAAATCCAAATACACAGAGAGGGTAGTAAAGCTGAACAAGAACTGCGAAAACAAGGGAACAGAAGCGCCAGACCATCTACTGCAGCAAAGTTTAATATTAGTTATAAATATGTTTAAAAGCAATATAAAATGCACTCACACAGTGCTAAAACAATGCAGCTTATCTGTAGCAGCGATCAGCCGAGCAGCCGGGAAGTTCAATGGTCCGTGGAGGGATCCCTTTTGGAGGAGTAGACCCAGAGATGTGGAGAGGTAAAGCCGCTAGTGTCTCATCTAAACTCCGAGCAGTCAGCTGGAAACAATGCCTGTATCGAGTGTCAGCCAATCAGAACGTGTTTCAGAGGCTTAGGCCACGCCTCCATCAGCTGGTCTGTCAAACGCTGGCTAGGGTCTTGCATAAGGGGAGTAATTGCACGCGTGGAGACGATGTGATATGCTTTAACATCTGCAGCTGTGGCTGGATTGAAGTGCGTCTCTTAATTGACCCCAAGGGCCGGTTCACACTAAAGCGACTTGCGCTCCGCTCCGACTCTTGTCGCCTCAAATCGCTTGACATCAGAAACCCCATTGAAGTGAATGGGAGCCATCTTAATGTACACTACTGAAGCCGCTCCGACTTCAGCAAAGGTTCCTGTATTACTTTAAGGCGACCTGTGCCCATAGAATTCAATAGAAGTCGCCTCCAAGTCAAATCCCTATCTGTATTAAAGCGACTTTACAGGAAATAGAAAATAATTTACACAGATACTCCCCACAAATTACTCAGGAAACCCCCTCCCTCCTCTGATTGGCCACAGGCAAAGTTGCCTGGCATGGAGGTCACTTCAGGTTGCGTTGTAAGTTGCACTTTAGTCGCCTTGAAGTAGCATTCAAATCGCCTAGCAAAGTCGCCTCTTTAGTCGGATCGCCTAAGTGTCATTGTGTCAGACTGGTTGCATTGATAGTATTGATGATTGGGGCATTTGCACATTCCTATGATATCAGGGGATGGAATCAGGAAAGGAAATTTATTTCAACTCTACCAGTAACAAAATATACTTTCTTTCATATAAGCGATTTCCATAAAAACTATGGTTTATTATACATAACTAATACACTCCCAGTACCGTATACAGATCCCGATTATCCATGTTTCATTCATTATTTATTCTTTCATTGTCTGGATATACTTTCATACCATAAGTATTATCTTTATTACTATTACCTATCTTTATTTTTATTTTCATTTTCCATGTTTACTTTCACCTTTTATTATTTTTATTTTTATTAGTTTTAATTCTTTACAATTTTATTTACATTTCCTATTTTTTATATTTTCCATTTTTCATTTTATATTTTCATTCTCTTTTTTTTTTTCCTTCAATTTAATTCAATTTAAATTTTATTTTATTTCACTTCCACTTAATTTCACATTCAGTTTATTTATGCAACCAGTCTGACACGCTGACACTTAAGGCCTGTACACACGGTACAATTATCGGCCAACAACGGTCGTACGACAGCCTGTTGTCCAATAATCCGACCGTTAGTACGCATGATTCGACAGCCAATTTCCAATTATCGTCCAGCAGAAGACTAGAAAACTTTTGTCTGCCAACAAAGAGTTGGCCAATTTTCAGCTCGTGTTTAACCAGTTCCACACTGCCTACCGCATATTTACGGTGTCAGTGTGGACGCTGGCCGCGAATCGCCGTAAAAAGACGGCGATCTGCGAATGGCCGCTAGGGGGCGAGCCACGATGAGCGGCCACAGGCAAAGAACGGGGAACCGCCGATGTAAACATGGCGGTTCCCCATTCTGACAGTGCAGGCATGGGAGATCTACTGATCCCTGTCACTGGGATCAGTTAGATCTCTCATGCCCATGGTAGCCCAACCCCCCCACAGTTAGAACACACCCAGGGAACACAGTTAACCCCTAGATCTGCCCCTGCAGGTTAACCCCTTCACTGCCAATGACATTTATACAGTAATCAGTGGACATTTAAATTTCTGATCACTGAATAAATGTCATTGGTCCCAAAAAAGTGTCAAAAATGTCCGACATGTCCGCTGCAATATTGCAGTACCGCTAAAAATCGCAGATCGCTGCCATTACTAGTAAAAAATAAAAATAAAATAAAAACCCCAGAAATGAATTCTCACCATCCATAAATGCAGCCATTTTTGCGCAAACCAATCAATAAACGCCGATTGCGTTTTTTTTTTTATCACAAATATGAGGAAGAATATAAATCAGCCAAAACCGGTGAAAAAAAAAAAAGTCTTTTTATATTTTTTTTTATTTGAATTTTAGCAAAAAGAAATTTGGGTTTTGCAAAATGGTCGCTCTTCTTTTGTTTATAGCGGTGATCAGAAATGACACAGAGGGGATCAAATACCACCAAAAGAAAGCTCTATTTATGGGGAAAAAAGGACGCAAATTTTGTTTGGGTACAACGGCGCACAACCACGCAATTGTCAGTTAAAGCGACGCAGCGCCGAATCGCAAAAAGTGATCTGGTCCTAAACTGGGAAATTCTTCCGGAGGTGAAGTGGTTAAAGAAGTTAGCCAAACAAAAGTTGTAAGTATAAACCCGCATGCTCAGAATCCAGGAAGTGTTGGGTCCTGTAAACCTGTGTCCGTAATTCACATACACCTAAATTTCCTCTTTATATGCTCGTAACACCGTTCGCCTTTGTTGGACGATTACTTGACGACTGTCAGTACACTAGACAAAACCACGGACTGCCAATTTGGCCAAAAGTTGGACGTGCGGTCGTACGATAATTGGTGCGTGAGTATGAGGTTTTAGGGTCTATTAAGAGACACACTTCAATCCAGCCACTGCTGCAGAGGTTCAAGCATATCACATTGTCTCCACGCGTGCAATTACTCCCCTTATGTTAGACCCTATCCAGCGTTTGACAGACCAGCTGATGGAGGCGTGGCCTAAGCCTCTGAAACGCATTCTGATTGGCCAACACTCGAGACAGGCATTGTTTCCAGCTGACTGCTTGGAGTTTAGACGGAAGACACCAGTGGCTTTCCCTCTCCACATCTCTGGGTCTACTCCTCACAAGGGATCCCTCCACGGACCATTGAACTTCCCGGCTGCTCAGCTGAGCACCGCTACAGATAAGCCGCATTGTTTTAGCACTGTGTGAGTGCATTTTATATTGCTTTTAAACATATTTATAACTACCATTAAAACTTGCTGCAGTAGATGGTCTGGCACTTCTGTTCCCTTGTTTTCTCAGTTCCTTTGCATTGTTCTCTGGTCCTCAGCCCTTGATAAGAAACGGCCTCACCACTATTTGAAAAGCAGAAGCAGCAACCAGAGACACTGTCATTAAAAGACTTTATCCATATGCCAATTGTTAGCAGCTTGCTAGCAGCTCTTACTTCACTGCCTAAGAGACACTGAACCACAGGACATAGTCCTTCTTATATGCTTTTCCTTATATGCGCTTATGTGCTTTATAAATATATATGAAGTTTATATCCTCCAGGCAGGGGTTTTAGCTCTGAGTTGCACCTCCTTTTTGGGGGGTGCTTTTCTTGTCTTAGTAAAGCTGCGCATGCTCAGTTTGGTCTCTATTGCTGGAGAGAACATTTCCTTGTTCTCCGTGCTAGCCAGGTCACGATATTGACATCACATATGTGGGCGTGTATACAGGCTGTAGTGAAAATATCCTCCTACCTGAACACTCAGCACTTGGGCAGACCCTGCAGGTTATCATGTGACCGTGGTATACAGGCCAGCCAAAAAACGTATATAGTGGCAGTATTTTAATCCAAAAGATTATTTATAAGCTGTGGGAGTGGGGACAGATGAACTATTTTCATATTACAGGGTTTAGTAACACTTTAAGCTCTCATTAAAGTAACACTAAACGAAATCCTCATTCTCCTAAAATTAATCCACACACATCCACTAGGTCAGTGATGGCGAACCTTGGCACCCCAGATGTTTTGGAACTACATTTCCCATGATGCTCAACTACTGCAGAGTGCATGAGCATACTGGGAAATGTAGTTCCAAAACATATGGAGTGCCAAGGTTCGCCATCACTGGACTAGGTAAAAGCGCTTTTATCTATTTTTCATGAATTGTCTGTGTTTTTCTGCTTCCTTGCAATGAGCTTTGTGAGCTACTGAACATCTTCTTTTCAATCGCACCTCTGTTTGGAACAAGCAGAGCATGTAAGCTGTGGACATGTGCTTTTCTTTATGCACACTACAAATCCCATAGTTCATAGTCTCTAGACCACCTCAGAGGATAACTCCGTTCCTACATACAGGGGCACCATGGAGAATGAACACAAACTCCATTTAACAGACGTCGGATCAGAGCAGCAAATAAAAAATATGGAGGAGGCTCAGAGCAATATAAGGTACTTTTCTGGTTTAACCACTTGCCTACAAAATCATGTACCTAGACATCATTCTGCTTCAAGTGGTTGTACCACTGACGGCATCACCCTGGTACTGTTTTTTTTTTTTTGTTGTTTTTTTTTTTAGAGCCAGCAGTCGGCTTTCCACTCGATTGTTATCGCAAGCAGCAGGGGGGGGGGTCCCACTGCTCCACCCGGGCTATCCCGACCCACTGAGAGACACAAGCGACTAGCCACAATGTCTTCGGCTGGCCGGAGACCAGAACAAAGCCGGAATTGCCTTTGATCGGGCCTCAGATCTAGTAACCCAGAAGCG
>BLSH010102277.1:639928-676760 GCA_018402905.1 Glandirana rugosa
CGTTGGGCCGTCCGGTCCTTTCCCCCACCCCTGCTCGCTCGCCGGGGGAGGGAGGACCTGGTATGGTCCGGTGCACGGGAGTTGTACCCGAGGGAGGGGGCCGCTCGCTCGTCCCCACCCCCTTTCCTGGCCTGCCGGGTTGCGTGCTCGGATAAGGGTCTGGTATGGATTTTTGGGGGGGACCCCACGCCGTTTTTTTTCGGCATGGGGTTCCCCTTAAAATCCGTACCAGACCAAAGGGCCTGGTATGCTCCTGGAGGGGGACCCCATGCCAGTTTTTTCTTTGAAAATTTGGCGTGGAGTTCCCCTTCAAGATCCCCAGAGCACAAAGTGCCTGGCATTGTCGGGGATCAAAGTCGGATCCCTGTTCACAGACAAACGGTCCGACTTTGACCCTATGTAGGACCGCAAATCGTACAGCAAAGTAGGATCAAAGTCGGTCCGTTTTTTTGTCGGATAGTGTGAACCCAGCCTTACCCTGCAATGTAAAAGCCTAATGAGCTACTATGCATCGCATATTAGCCCGTTACGTGCCACTTACCTGCATTGGAAGATCGCAACGTCCCCGATGTCCAACGATGTCCCCGATCCAGGCCGTGTCTCTGCAATCTCCGGCTCTGTGACTGGCCGGAGTCGTATGACGTCACTGGGAGTTGCCAGTCATGGCATGATCTCAGTGAAGGAACGGCAAGTAGGCCATTTCTTCACTGCGCATGTGCCCGGTGACGTGGGCACATGCGAGTACACTGCATATCTCCTAAACCGTGCAAGTTTCGGGGATATGCAGGGAACATACAGGTAAGCCTTATTATAGGCTTACCTGTAGGTTAAAGTGGTTGTCACGGGTTGACAACCACTTTAATGGCACCATTGCACACCTGCAAATGGGCTGTGTGTTGTGTATTGCAGGAATGCACAGAATTTTGCACACATTCCTGCAGTGTACAAAGGTCTACCTAGGGCAGTGGTGTCAAACTCAATTTCATTGTGGGCCACATCAGCATTATGATTGCCCATAAAAGGGCCAGTTGTATCTTTAAGACTATATGTCCAGAGCATCCCCTTCCCTTCCATTAGATGTCAAGAGTCACCCCCACCATCAGAAGTTGAATCCTCCACCCTCCCTTACATCAAAGTGCACCCTCTTACCTTATGCTGCTGCTGGGAAGAAGCTGGATGCATTGCTGGAAAGCAGAAAGTAAAGGGTCTGGAGGAGGACCAGAGGTGGGCTGGAGCTCCCCTGCAGCTGCAGAAGAGGTGCGAGGGCCACATGAAATGGCCTGGAGGGCCGGATTCGGCCCGCGGGCCTTGTGTTTGACACCTGTGACCTAGGGGAAGGGGTAATGACTTAAATTTCAAGGAGGTCCAGTTGCTAAAATTTTCTTCCAGCTGAGGTCAGAATTGCTCTCTAATAAAACATAAAAGTAGCCTAATCACATCCATATTTCAGGTAAAAGAAAATAAAGCCACCTTACATAAGGTGTCCCCATTAGAGTACCCCCTTATATCTGGTGTCCACATCAAAGTACCCCCTTAGATCAGTTGCCCCATCAGAGTACCCCCTTATATCTGGTATTCACACAAGAATGCCTTCTTACATCAAGTTTTCCCCATCAGAGTACCCCTTTACTTCAGATGTCCCCATCAGAGTACCTCCTTAGATCAGTTTCCCCAATCAGAGTGCCCCCTTACATCAGGTGTCCACTTCAGAGTGCCCCTTTACATCTAGTGTCCCCAGTAGGGTACCCCCTTAGATTAGTTGCCAAGATCAGTTTGGTCCCTTGCATCCAGCGTCCACATCAGAATGCATCCTTACATCAGGTGTCCCCATCAAAGTACCCACTTAATTCAGTTTCCCCCATCAGATCGTCTCCTTATATCAGGTGTCACCATCAGAGTACTCCCTTATATCAGCTGCCACCATTAGTGTGCCCCCTTACATCAGGTTTCCACATCAGAGTGCCACCATACATCACGTGTCTACATCAGAGTGCCCCTTTACATCTGTTGTCCACAGTAGAGTGCCCCCTTACGTCAGGTGTCCCCATCAGAGTACCCCTTATATCCGGTGCCCCCAATAGAGTGCTTTCTTATATCTGGTGTCCCCAGTAGAGTGTCCCCTTACAACAGGTGTCCCTCCACACATCAGAGTTGCCCCCCTGTACTCACAGATTACAAACCCTGCTTCCTCTCTCCAGTCATGTGATAAGTCAACAAGGGGAAAGAGGAAGAAGGACAATCTGCCTTCATTCCTCGGCAGTGCCGCGTTGAGACTGAGGTGAGTTCTCAGTCTCAGTGCCGGCTCTTTCTATCATCCCCTGCAGGCTGGAAGGAGAACGCCTAATCCTCTCTCCAGCTATGTTAGGGAGCCACGGTCCAGTCTGAACAACGTGTTCGGTTTTCAGGCAGACTAAAACCAAACACATGATTCAAAGCCTGGACTGTCCAAGTGAATCCCTGACAGGTGGCAACCCTACCTATGACCCAGAATCAGCTTATAGCTAGCCATTGTCAGCTGAAGGAATAGAGCAACTCCAGGCTCAGGTGAATCCTGACAGTATTATCCACCCAGCTGCCTGATTGACAGCTGGCTCTACCTCTCGGAGAGAGCTGAGAACCAAAGCCAGCTGTGCTTCTCCAGCCTGGTGCTCTAGTGAGTTCTGGAGGGCAGAGCTGAGAGCCGTTGATAGACAGTAACCGTTCTCTACTTAGGGAAAACTGAGAACTCATCGATCAGTGGTCATGTGATAATTCATATCTCAGTCTTAGAGCCAACATTGGACAGCTGTAACATCACACCTATGCTTCAGCATGGAGGGGACTATTTATGTTTTTTATAAACCCCAAACATCTCCTGTAAAAGCTTATTTATGCCTAAGGAAACAAAAAAAAGTGTTACTTTCTTGATCCTCCACTCATGTAGGCTCACATTGGCTCCTCTTGTAAGAGAGCTCCCTGCAGCGTTTTCTCCCCTATGCTCCAATGGTCTAGGGTCCGCTGACATCATCAAGAGCAATGCAGGGTCCACAGCCCTGCTTGGAAAGCAGTGTTAGGCAGCGTTGGCTGTTGCGGGAGTGGAGGATGAGGTGGGTAACGCTGCTTTTCCCACCCTCTAGACCTTAACAAGCATTGAACTCTTGTGATGTGCGGCAGCCCCACTGCAAGACAGGATACCTATTTTACCTGGAGTTGGCCTAATAAGTCTTAATTCAATTATGACCCAAATTGGAGACTTCGCCATAAAATGTTGGCACTGACAAAAATCCCTGGTTTTAAAAACTGGTCAGCTTCTAAGAAATTCCATTTTATTCAATGTTTAAAGCAAAATCTCTAAAAAAATACTCCCGCCCTCCTAACACCTATGCTAACTAATATGTGTAAGAAGGATCTACAGTCAGGTCCATAAATATTGGGACATCGACACAATTCTAATCTTTTTATCTCTATACACCACCACAATGGATTTGAAATGAAACGAATAAGATGTGCTATAACCGCAGACTTTCAGCTTTAATCTGAGGGTATTTACATCCAAATCAGGTGAACGCTGTACAAATTACAACAGTTTCTATATGTGCCTCCCACTTTTTAAGGGACCAAAAGTAATGGGACAATTGGCTGCTCAGCTATTCCATGGCCAGGTGTGTGTTAGTCCCTCATTATCCCATTTACAAGGAGCAGATAAAAGGTCCAGAGTTCATTTCAAGTGTGCTATTTGCATTTGGAATCTGTTGCTGTCAACTCTCAATATGAGATCCAAAGAGCTGCCACTATCAGTGAAGCAAGCCATCATTAGGCTGAAAAAAACAAAACAAACCCATCAGAGACATAGCAAAGCATTAGGTGTGGCCAAATCAACTGTTTGGAACATCTTTAAAAAGAAAGAACGCACCGGAGAGCTCAGCAACACCAAAAGACCCGGAAGACCACGGAAAACAACTGTGGTGGATGACCGAAGAATTCTTTCCCTGGTGAACAAAACACCCTTCACAACAGTATTGCACCAGCAATCAGCAGATCACTAATGTCATGCAGGTTTCCTGCAGACCTGTCAGTGTATCGGTGTGCCCCTACATCGCATATGGGCAAGCAGATACACTGACAGGAAGAATCAATGAACTGGAGCCCATTGAGAGCTACAAGCCAACATCTGCAAAGGGTGTCGGGTCTTGTAGTTCATTCCTACACAGAGCTCTTTGAATGAATGATGCGGCTGTGTAGGCAGAGTTTCAAAAACTGACAGCTAGTACGGGGAACTTCTCCCCCTACTGCTGTCACAGGGGGGGATCAGGCAGCGGCTGCAGCATTGGGAACATGTTACAAGTTCCACCCTAAAAATGAGTGAAACATGTAACATGTTCCCAAAGGTGAACTCATCCTTTAAGATTAGCTAGGGCTATTCCAAAATTCTACTTTCAAGTGTAGCGCCTCCATAGTATAGGTGCTTTTACTTTGGTAGATTTTTGGTAGAAAAGGAAAAAATCTAGTCAGGTCTGACTGTAGGTGCAGGCCTGAATGTTTTCATCTGGGCTGGGAGTGGCTCAGGGGAGGGACTGGAGATGGAAGGAAGGGGCTCTTCTTGAAGATTTCCTCCCTTTGAGCTTGGAAAGCTCTAGAAAGGGGATGGATGAGAAGGTGTTACTTCCTAATCTATGACAAGGAGCTCTGACCAATCCAGCGGCTGGATTGGCAGGGGGCAGGCCTCCTTAAATACAGCTATCTGCCAGCAGGTGTGCGGAGAGTTCAGGTGGAAGAGTGAGGATGTAGTCAGGACTTGCGGATCAGGCCTTGCCCGGGAGGGCACCCCCCTGTCTGGGGGGGGGGAGGTGAACCTGAGGCCTGGGGCTTGGGTGCAGCTAGGAGCGGGAGTCAGCTCCTGGGGTGGCACAGGAAAAGCAGGAGAGCAGCTGAGGTCTACATGGAAGGAGACTCTTTAAAGAATCCACTATATAGTCAGTGAATGGCGGCCCCTGGGAGTTGTATGAGAAGGTTGGTACAGTATGGGAGGAGAGAGAGCAGTCTGTGGAAGCCAGTAGGAGCCAATCAAGGGGAAAGAGAGCCATTAGACCACAGGACAGACTGGATGGGTCTGGAGGATGGGCTGGGAGTAGTAGTTCATTCAAAGGCCCGGCTAGCACCAACGTACATTGCTACACAAGAGAGGTTGCCTGGGTTCAGTGAGAGAAACCTATAACTCTCACCCACAAAGGGTGGTTGTGAGGCTTTGCTTACAGCTGCAGCAGGCCTCACCATGTGCTAGCTGTGGTGAAGAAGAAGTGTCATGGAGGTCTGATAAATTTCCCTTTGGACCAGGAGAGCAGGTGAAACGGTCAGCAAGTAGTGTACTGGAGAGAAGTACAGGAGAAGTGTAACGGTCAGCAAGTAGTGTGCTGGAGTAGAAGAGGTGTATATACCGGAGGTGTATATAGTGTGCCTCATGTTCAATTACTGGGCATCCCACAGTCATCCCTAATCCCTATCCAAGTTCAAACCCCTAAATAAAACAACAAAAACAAAGTACGGGTCTGTTCAGTGACTTTGGATGTGTGGAGTTCGGGTGATTGAGGGCAGCAGGCAGGTGGACCACAACTATCAGCCACTCTTAAAGTGGTTGTCAACTCGTGATAACCACTTTAACCTACAGGTAAGCCTATGATAAGTCTTACCTGTAGGTGCCCTGCATATCTCCTAAACCTGCACGGTTCAGGAGATATACAGTGTACTAGTTGTGCCGACGTCATTTCGGCACATGCGCAGTGAAGAAACGGCCGCCGTGCCGTTTCTTCAATGAGATTGTGCCGTGACTGGCGGCTCCCGCGCGCATGCGTGGGAGTGACGTCACGTGACTCCGGCCAGTCACAGAGATGGAGATCGCGGTCCCGGAAGGAAGAGGGACTGAAGATGGACGCCACCAGCACAGGGGACAACACTGGACGTCGCTGGCTTCGTTTGCAGGTAAGTGGCACATAATGGGCTACTATGCGATGCATAGTAGCCCATTATGCTTCTACTTTACAGGGGAATGTAAAGGAAGTAAACTCCATCTGGGTTTACTTCCTCTTTAAGGGAGCACAGGGCTACACAAGTATAACATCCCTAAGGTAAACAGATGCTTCTTAGCTGATCATAAACTATGAAAAATGATTGCAAAATTTCCTTTAACTTTACCATCAACTATCTAGTGCAAGGGCCTTCCTGATTTGATACAAATTAAATTGATTGTTTATGTTTGTCCTTATATTAGTTTATACAATTGGTTGTTCAGTGTATGACCAACTCAGCTCCAAGATTTCTACACATTGTAAAAATATATTGCCTACTTTCCTTAAAGTGGTTCAAAAGCCCAAAAAAAAAAATACTTTAATTCTCTGCATTAAGGTAAAAAATGTCTCAGTAGTAGTTGCATGCCCCCCCCCCCCCCCCCCTATAGTTGCCAAAGTCCTAGCTTCTGCTACTGTCAATCAAATCCTGTGATCAGGGAGGAGAGCGAGCTGTGTCAGTAGATGCACACAGCCTGGCTCAGGATTGAGCTCACAAGTGTGCCCCCATAGGAAGTTGCTTCCCTAAGAAGAGGAGAAGCCTGCAGCGCTGACGGGGAACCCCAGGAAAGGAGGATTGCGCCACTGGTAAGTATAAGATATTCATTATCTTAAAAAAAAAAATAGCCTTTACAAATGCTTAAAGCGGAACTTTACCCATAAGAGGAAGTTCTGTTCAGTATCTGTAGCTGCTGACTTTTTTTTTGGGGGGGAGGGGGAGGGACTGGTGCTCCTCTGTAAAAACACAATTCTTAAGGCTTGTGGTGATGGCATCAGTTTGAGACACTCCAGAGATCATTCAAAATTCATTGATAGATGCAGTTTACCACCCCCTGACCTAATTCAAGCATGTGTAGCACCCTGGTGTTAGGCAGGGCTGCTAACAAAATTAGTTTGCCAGGTGGTAACTAGCCTGGCTAATTGTTAGGGAGATCTCCTGCCTTTTCCCCTAAAGCCTGAATTTGGTACATCTCTCTATTCTGTCAATAGGTGGCACTGCTGCCCTTGGCATTAGAATGAGAAGAGTACAGTGAGTTCAGGTTATGAATGGACATATTTCCTCAGCCAATCAGAGTAAGTACTTTGCATGCTGGGATAGTCTATTTAAGGAGAAGGAGTCAGGTGATCAGTGTTCTTTTCAGTCCCAGGCTTAGGCATGTGGGCTGGGTGTGTCACAGCAGCTGAAGGTTAAGCCTGAAGCCTGAGGCCTAGCCACATGTGTAGAGGCTCAGCCTGAGGGGAGCCAGATCGTTGCAGAGGTTCAGCGGGAAGGGGAACCGAATCGTTGCCAAAAAAGGTGAAGGAGAAGCAGTTGCCACATGGGACGACCACTCCTGTTACCAGAGGCCAGTGAGAACCAGAGGTCAGAGATAAAGGGGATACAGTCGCCACTAAGGGACATCCACTCCTGTTATCAGAGGCCAGTTTATGACAGTCTGAGAGAGTACCAGAGCAGCCTTTTTCACTAACCGGGAACGGTGAAGACGTTGGGAAAGTCTCAGCGGAGTCATGCTAAGGACCCAGCAGGATAGTGGGGGGTGACACTCGGAAGACACATCGGTCGGCTGTGTGAGGCTCAAGGGACCCAGTGGCAGTGGGAGTCCAAAGAGTCTTTTTAAAGACTGGGAGCTTAAGTTGAAGCAGCTGCAGTGGGAGGCTGTGAGATTAAGACAAGGTCTACACAACAGATCTGTGTTGAAGTCAAAGTTCAATTGCTATAGGAGACAGCAGTCTGCAGATACAGTTTGCTGCAATCCAGCTTAAAGGCTCTTGAACAGTATGGCTGCTCCTATCTTTGTCTCAGAGTCTACCATGTGTTTACATCTGCCTAAGGGTGTCTAGGCCCTAAACCAGTGGTTCTCAACTCCTGTCCTCAGGACCCAATAACAGGCCAGTTCTGCAAGATAACTGAAATACATGACCGGTGATATCATTTGCTGCTCAGTGATTGCAGTATTCTAGTCTGCATCTCCCCAAGGTAATACTTAAAATCTGGCCTGTTTGTGGGTCCCGGGGACAGGAGTTGAGAACCACTGCCCTAAACCCTTTCTCCCCAGTTCTGTTAAAAGTCAATACATCTCTTTTGCATTCATAAAGTGACTGGCACCCAAATTACTCTATCCGCACAACACCCACCTTGCCTATTAACCTATACTGTGAAGATGGATGTCAGCTCTCCCTGACTCTGGAAGTCACCATTAGGCCTCTAGGGGTCGGGGCCATCGCTACACATGTTTTGTATTCTCACAGATTTATAATGGGAACACAAAACCTGTCTGATACAAGCAAAAGCCTGTCAGCACAGACGCTAAAAAAACAATAAGTTGACTTGGTTTACAATTCCCCTATTTCCTATTTTTAGTCAGTACAAACAGGAAAATAGCATAAGTACACTTCTGTTGTTGGTTGAAAATTGTACACTGGCACGAGGAAGTAGGTAAGGGGAAGGGTATAGAAGACGAAAATGCAACAGAGCGTCCATCCACACTAGAAAGCCCCAGCTGGTAGGTGCCAGATGGCCTGTACATGGCAGCAGTCCTGCTCTCCCCTAGCTTGACAATGGGAGTCTGTCTACCCCACCTAAACAAAGAGGGTCACATGCTGCAGGCTGCCCAGATATCTGTTCACCAGCTCAATGAGAGGCAGGCCAACAATGGAAGCTTCTACCCTCCACCCCACCCAACACTTCAACAAGGTACACTCCCAGATCTGTTGGCAATGGGTAAGTTACTGCAGATTGGGGTTTTGTGGGAACTGAGGGGTGCACATTTGGAGATCAAGGCTGAGGACATACACATGGGAGGGACACTTCTACATATATATGTGAAAGGTGCAAGTAAACAATATAATAAGATCCCATTTTGAGCTTAATTTAGGAAAGTGAAAAAACACACTAATATTTTAAAAAAACATATAAATGAAATTCTCCTGTATAGGTTGCTGTATTAAAAAAAAACTTTCAAATAAACAAATATAATACCAGAGTGTATATAATTAATATATACTCCCAATATAGCATGCAATACTGATAACTAACAAAGAAAATCATCTGTGTAACCAGTGGCAGCCCATCCATTGAGGGCGCACGGGCACCGCCTCCCCTATCCTTGCCACCGTTCCTGCTGTCCATACGTCCGGCCCCTTTCAGGCTCTAATAGGCTTTAAAATAGGGTGGGCTCGGGGCACAGAGAGTGTGCTCTCAGCCCACCCAGGTGTGTTACAACAACAAATGAATATTCGCTATTCTAACACTGATCCTCCTCTGAGACCTGCCACCTGATTGGCTGAAAGGACAGGCCATCCTATTGGAAGCCTGGCGCTGAGAGGAGGAGATGCACGGAAGCCGCCATGATGGAGGAGAAGACAGAGCAGGAGCCGAGGAGCAGAGGAGCCGCTGTCACCTGCCACTTTGATGGGGTAAGTGCCGGACCCGCCAGCAGACAGCAGGGGGGGTGGTAGTGCCCGGGGGGGGGGGTGGTGGTTGCTTGCCGCCCCTCCAAAAAAAAAAAAACAACACCAGCCGCTACTGTGTGTAACAGAAAGAACACATTGTAAAAATTCAATGTTGCTGAAATGCTGAAAAAGAAATAGAATATCACAATTTAAAAGCAAACATAAGGCTGCTTTCACACTGCTCCATTGAAAAAATGCAGCAAAAATAATTTTTAATGCCTTTATGAAGCGTTTCTAGTGAGATTTCCAGCATGCATCTGTGCAACATGCTCCTCACACTTGTGGTCATTGGGAAGAATTACCTCTTCACAGATAGCTAAAAGATCAAGGGAAGGAATTGCCCACTGCTCAAGGAACCCCTAGCAACCTCTGGAGGAACCCTAGGGTTCCACAGAACCCTGGTTGAGAATTCCTGGTCTAAAGGGTAATAAACTGGCTCTTTGTTTATAAAGTATGGAGACCCCTGGTGTCACGTACCTGGCGGTGGAGTCTGTCTTGTGCAGGAAGCAACCACTCTTGCGGCCCTGGTTCGAGGGTCCCCGATAGAGCAGACAGGGAGCCCAGGAGCTCAGGGGGGCACGAGGGCTGGACAGGATCCCTGGTGGTGATAAGGATGGTCCGGTGCAGCTCGTGCAGGTAGCGGATGGTCGTACAGGCCGGGTCGGTAACAGGCAGGCAATGTGGTACAAAGGGTGCAGGCAAAGGGGTCGTCAGGTGCAGGCAGGGTCGTCAACAGGCTGGCAGCAGAAGTACAAGAGGATCAGGCAGAAGAGTGGTCGCTGGGCAAGCTGGGGGTCGGTGCAGGTGGAGATCAATCAACGTCAGAAACAAGCCGGGTCACAGGAACAGAAAATCAGGATACAGACTTCTCAGGAACACTCACACGCTATAGAACGGACAGCATTTGCTACAGGAAGCAGGAAGTTTAAATAGAGCTGCTGCTCCAGGAAATAGAGGAAAGCACAACCAAATGCATTAACCCTTAGCACAGTCTTTTCCTAACACCTGGTCTAATCATCCTAAACAAGCAACTAAGAATCTGTCTTCTGCACATGACCTGGTGCCCACCTGCTAAAATTTCCAAAGACCTCCACCTCAAATTAGCAATGCACTCATCCTCTTGATTAGCCTCTCTCTCTCTCTCAAGACAAGCTAACAGGGCTTGTAAAAGAGACGATCATTCTCTGATGAAATCATTGCTAGGCTTCTGGCTGCAAACTTTTAACAGCAGTCCCTCCCCCTCCACCGCATCAATGGATGGCAGGTCCTGAAATAAAACAGAAGTGCACATTAGTACATTTTATCAGATATTAATTGTATCATTTGGGTTGCATATTTTTAGGTGTTTGGTATATATTGTTTTCTGTATTATTTAACTTTTCCCATCATTTTTTGATACATATTTTTATGTATTTTTATATATTTTATTTTCATTGTTAAAAGCACAAAATCAGATTGTTATGTGCATATTGCTTTCAATATTATTATTTATAAAAAATACACTACCATAGAAATTTATGAGCTGCATTTCTATGCACAGTTGAGTCTATATTTGGTCATTTATATTAAAGGACATGTAAAGGTTTGTTTAAAAAAACAAAAAAAAACAAACATGTCATACTTACCTCCTCTGTGCAGTTGGCTTTGCACAAAGTGGCCCCGCTCCTGCTTTTCTGGGGTCCCTCAGCGGCGCTCCTGGCCCCTTCTCCTCTCAAGTGCCCCGTTGGAGAGCCACTCTCCCTCGGGGCACTCATGCAGGCGCGCTCCCGTGTCCTGCTGCTGCGTCCATTGACACAGACAGCAGGACTCAGCTTCACGCCACGGCTCCCGCGTCATTGGATTTGATCGACAGCAGCGGGAGCCAATGGCTGCGCTGCTATCAGTCTATCCAATGAGGACCCTAGACAACGGCTGGAGCAGGTGTGCTCGTCCCCAACGCTGGAACGATCGGGCTCAGTTCATTAAAAGGGGGGCTCTGGGGGGCTGCTGCACTACAGGAGGTTTTTCACCTTAATACATAGATTGCATTAAGGTGAAAAACCTTGAGGGTTTGCAACCCCTTTAAGGAGTGCTTCACTGTTCACTCTTAGTAGGATTACATTCATTACTATTATGTTTATTGCTGATGCCATAGTGCATTTATCATCTGCATTAGTTCTGGTCCCTAAGTCTAGGTTCACACCTATGCGTTTTTTTACCACGTTTTGCAGTTTGCTCAAACGTACTACAGTCCATTTAACATGGTTTCCTATGGATGTAGTTCACATCTGTGCATTTTGAGGATTTGCTTTTTTTGGAAAGGGTTGGGGACTTTTTCTCTCACTGCAGTTTGCATTTTGCATGCCATAGACTTCAATGGAGCTGCACCAGAAAAGCAAGTGGTGTTTGTGTGATGTGTTTTTGCCGCGATTTTACCACGATTTTGTGGGAATTTTGCCGCGAATTGCGTTTTGCGTTATTAAATCTACCTAGTAACAAATCCCCCCCCCCCAAAAAAAAATAATTAAAAAACGCAAAACGCAAATCGTGGCAAAATCACGGCAAAAACCATGGAAAACGCATCCACATAGATGTGAACTTAGCCTGAATCTGCACTCCATTATTTGAATTAGAGAACTAAGGTTAGATAGTCCAGCCATTCAGATACTTTTGCATTTTACTATGGATATACAGTATGTACTTGAACATACTACTGCCAAACTATTCCCTTGAAAACGTCGCTCCATTTATTTATTTTTCACAGGTACTTATATAGAGCCGACAATTTACGCAGCACTTTACATATATATTATACATTCACACTTACATTCACTATCTATGGTCCTCAACTCACGTTCATAGATACACATACTAGAGCCAATTTAGACAGGAGCCAGTTAACCTACCAGCATGTCTTTGGAGTGTGGGAGGAAACCGGAGTACCCGGAGGAAACCCACACAGGCACAGGGAAACATGCAGACTCCAGCCAGGTAGTGCCTTGGTTACGATTTGAATAGAGGACTCTAGTACTACCAGGCGAATCCCTCTATGACCAGTGGTTGTTACTGATCACCTTGTAAAACAACCCATTCAGTTTGAGATAGAAATGAAGGGCAAAACATTTGTGTATAAAGAAAATTGTGAATACCTTTTTTCCCCTTTTTTTAGTGATCACATTCCCTCTGTTCTGAGCTGCATAAGAGCTGAGGGAGGAGAAGCAAAAGGACACTGAGCCTCCCAGTGAGAGGCTGTGCAGAGGGGGCACGTCAGGACAAGCCTGATTGTTGGAGGAGAGCACACTGAGTTCCCAGCACAGCTAGAGAGAACTGACCACAGTGTGCTTTCCTGCTTGGTGTGGTCAGTTTTTAATAAGAAAGCAGAAGGACTGACAGGAACACCCGGGATTTCACACAAAGGAAGCAATACAAAGTACATGGTACAGCAGGCACATATCAGAAATATGAAATGTTGAAGTAACAGAAACTTTAAAGCCCTGTACACACAATGCGAATTTCGGATGGGAATTTTCGTACAACGACCGATCGTCCAAAATTCTTACCTTACATATTAGTATGCTCTTTTTGACAGTCGATTTCGATTTTTTGTACGACAAAAGCTGGATGTGCAGACTAGAAAATGTTTTTCGTACGTCAAAGCAACGTCCGATTTTCGTATCATTAGTGCGGTTTTCGTACAACAAAAATTGTATGATCAAGACTACGCATGATCAAACACGAAAAAATACATACACAGCTATTCAACACATTACATCACTTCTGACGCTGAATTCGTCGTATGAAAATTTTCGTGTTGTTAGTACATTCTTAACTTTCGACATGAGACAAGCATCCAACAAAAAACAGACGTTCTGTTGTTCGAAAATCTAAGGCCTCATGTACACTGCAGCTGCTAAATGGACGTTAAGGGGCAGTTGGGCATTTTTTCAGGTGCTCCTGAACTCTTCTCTATGTTATCTTATCAGTATATGTACACAGGGTCATTTATAGTCGTTTATAGGCAGTTGAGTATAGAGACTTTTTTTGGAAAGCAAAAAAATGCGTTCAGTAAGGAAGCTCAGAGCCATTTGAAAAGCCAAATGCCTGTAACAGCTTGTAAATACGCCTTAATATGGCAACTCACGTCTAGGAGCGTTTCCTTTGAAGACTTTTTCATTTAAAAAAACACTTTTAGACGCAAACGCGGCTAAATGCGGCTAAACGGTCATTTTTAAACATCCGTTTCTAGCTGTCAAGTTGAGTCGTTCAAGGGAGGCTTCATGCTCACGGGCCACTTTTTCAACCTCCCCTGAACAATTTTTTTTGACAGCTAGAAGCCGCCGTCTAAAACGCCCATTTTTCATGCCGCGTTTAGCTGTGTTTTGTCACATTTAGCTGTGTTTTGCCGTGTTTGCGTCTAGGAGCGTTGTTTTTAAAAAAAAAACATTTTTTAAAAAAAATGGAAATGCCTGTAAACGAAATGCCCCTAGACATGAGTTACCACGTTTAGGCGCGGTTTAGGCGCGGTTTAGGCGCGGTTTAGCGGCGTTTTACTGCATTCAACATCTGAAACGCCACTAAACTTTACCGCCATTTGAACCCATTTTTTTGCGTTCAGAAAAAAGCCTATAAACGTGACTGCCTGAAAAAGCCTCTAAACGAGTCTGTGTAAATGTACTGATAAGATAACATTAAATGAGTTCAGGGGCAGCTGATAAAAACGTCCAAATGCCCCTGAACGTCCCTTTATCAGCCTCAGTGTGCATGAGGCCTAAGTTGTGAGAGTCTGTTTGCTTATCAGCAACTTTAAATTGTCACTGTGTGTTCTGTTTTGGACACAGAAGTTTTTCTATATTAGTTATTATTAGTATTGAGTGCTTTACAGGAAGTATATATTCACTTACACATTCTGGTATTACACAAGTATATGATGATCTCTATTCATGCAGTCATAGTGAAGGACAATGCTGCCACTGTCACTGATGTACATTCCTACAACACACAAGATGAGAATGTAACTCAATTCTTACCCTGCTTATATAGAAAGAGGGCATTTTACTGTGTGTTCATGGAATGTGTAGTGATGGGCACACATGAAGCTTTGTGAGCAATCCTTATTTCAGCATACACGTGTGTCTGCTGTGTGACATAATCAGGTCTGAACATCTGTAATTGCATATAATATGTATTGATACCAGGTGGTGATCTTGGTTCCACTAACCCTTCTGAGGATATCAACTCCTCTCCCGGAGGTTGAGACAATGACTGAACTGTTTTTATTTATAGGCTGATAGTGGGTTTATTCACATAGCATATGTATGTGGTTGTCATCAGGTACGTGATAGTCCCTTAAGACGAAACGCGTCGGGTGGCAGGAGTCTGTTCCATTCCATTGCGCCTATATACTGGACTTTATGCTGGAATTTCATGCTGTGCTCATTTTACTCTTCATGCATGTAAGTGCAATACTTTTTAATAAATTGATTGATTAAACAGTATTACGCTATGTTGTACCTTTTTATTTTGAGGATATAAACTTATAACTACTTGGAGTCATAACCTGGTTTAAATGGTGTGGCTACCCCATCCTGTGGAAGGCTGTAGTGGTATAACTGTGGTGGTGGATCTGAAGCTTCCTGAGACGGTTGAACTACGTTCATTTAAAGGATAAGGAGGATATTTGATACCAAGTGATGTTACGCTCTTTTTCAGCTTATCTCTGGTAAGGGTACCCATTCATATCCCTCCTGGGGGTGGTCAACGTCACATGCGGGTGGAAATCACAGAATTTTATGCTGGACTGCACTATATTGTTTATATGTTTGAATATCATTACAAGCTTCATACACTTGATTACTACTGCAAGGTTAATCTTCTACATATTACTGGACATTTGTGTGATATTGCCTCATCAATTTTACACTAGCGCCACACTTTTTAGTCTTTTTTAGTTTGCAATCTGGTTATTATTGTCGTGTTGGCTGCTCATTCTTTTTATTATCGGTAGCACAGTATTTTTTATCCGTCTTGTCTCTAGATATATGCATTATTGTGATCTTGTAAATATTTTAATCTTAGCACATTTTTTCGTTATAGATAATATCTATAACCCCCAACTCCTGAAGAAGTTTCTGAAATGCGTCAAGATCAACCCTACATCCACAATAATTATACCTAATGAATAATGGATGTTGTATAATAAATAATGAATAAGGGATGTTGTATTATGACATTGTGGGGGCTGGAGAGATGATTTGCTATTTGTTCTTGGTGATATACCACAACACTTTATCAGACTTTATTTTCCAATAATTGATGTTGTTTGAAACAGCAATTCAAATACAAGACATATCAAATATACATTTCTCAAACAAGTGTGACACAAGTAATTGTGCATCCTGTGTTCAAGATTGCCACCATAAGAAACCATTCTTCGTGTTCATGGAAGAAAGCGCATTATGTGAAACTTACCTCAAAATGAAGCCTTCCAGCGGTGTGCTGGCACCAATGAAGGCTCTTCCATCTGCACCTGGTCTTCCAGGTTCGCGAACTCCGGCTGTGTGAGTGGCCGAAGTCACGATGATGTCACTCCCACGCATGTGCGCAGGAGCTGCCGCTTATGTAACAGGACTCACAGGACTTTGAAGGAACAGCAAAGGGACGCCATTCCTTGAGAGTCTTCACCGGCTGCCTTCACCGGCTGCATGTACAGTAAATATCTCCTTAACGGTGCATGTTTAGGAGATATTTACAGTACCTATAGGTAAGCCTTGCTATAGGCACACCTATAGGTAAAATTCATGCATTGAAGTTTACTCCCACTTTAAATCAGAAGGACATGTTATAACCATAACAATGCACTAAACTGTAGCATACAGTATATGAGTAGATGCACTGAACATAAGAAAAGAGAAACTAGAAGAAAAACAAGATAGGAAAAGGAAAGAAAGGAGTAAATGTATTATTTTTACGTTATTCATTAAAAACATTTTTTATGGTATTGCACTAGGTTGGTGTGCCTTCTTTTCATTTTTCATAGAAAGAATGGATGGGCTTGGAGGAAGCTTGGAACAGAGGGTAACTTTTGTATTATATATTTTCCTTCTCACAAAGAATGTTCCCAAATCGTGATTGCTATTTCTATTGAAATGTAATTGTATTCAATATTTTTCATGTATGCAAGTCTCTGTACACATTATCATTTTTACCCTAAGCATTTGTTAGAGGTAGTACCTCGGATTGCGAGTAACGCGGTTTACGAGCGTTTCACAATACGAGCAGTTTTTTCTTTTTAAATCCTGACTCGGTTTGCGAGCGCTGAATCACAAAACTAGCAGGATTAAGCCTCTGTGCACGCAATGCCGCATGTGGCCAGAGATTCGGAGATGCTCTGAAGCATTCAGAAATACTCAGAATTACTCAGAAATGCTGAAAGTGTAAACAGTTCCCGAGCGTTTCCGAATGTTCCCAAGCATCTCTGAGCCTCAACAGTGCCACCACACCTCTGGCCACATTCGGCATTGCATACACCAGCGCTCCCGGGCCTCTGGCCACATACAGTACTGCATTGACAAGCAGTCACTGTGGAACAAATTATCTGAGTTTCCATTGTTTCCTATGGGGAAACATGCTTTGATTTGGATTCCAAGCATTCTCCTAGAACGGATTATGCTCGTAATCCAAGGTTCCACTGTATTTTGTTACTATTTTACTGTCAACCACCTACAAACCTATAGAATTATTTTATTACTGCATAAAAAATCATTTTTTTATGTTCATATTATCAATAATAGTTTTCTAATAAAACCAAGCTCTGAATGTTGGCTGAATAACTCTGAAATGTGTTGTGCCAGATGGTCCTCTGTAAAGCACTGAAGATTATGTTGGCATTTTATATAAACCCAGGCTTGATGAAGCACTCGGCGAATACAGGGTTTATATTGCTTAATGCACTATTGTCCATCTCTCCGTACAGGTATATCAATTAGGTCTCATCAATCCTCAATTGAATTGCTGATATATTTGATATCACATGCCATTTTTGTTACAGGTAAAAGCGAACATCATACCACTTAACCCTTGTAAATCAATGTAGATTTAGGATGATTTGTCAGATAAACAGACAGATATACTGTATAAATAGTGGATAAAAAGATGGTTTACATTACATCTTAAAGTTAAACTAAATTCAGAAATTGAAGACTTGTTATGAAACTTACTATTTATCTCTGTGTCTTGGCAGTACCCTGAAAAAATTGCCCTTTGTCTAGAATTCCGCCTAAAAATAGCAGTACACTTAGTGGTTTGTGTGTGTGCCTAGGCACTTCTGTGTCTAAATCCTCGCAGTTGTATATCTGCAGTGTGAGAAACAAAGCTACTGTTGCTTCTGACTATTAGCCTCTTAAAATATGAAATGGGATTTGGGTGCTGTGCTGCCTACTGTTCTCCTCGCTGGAGGCTCTGATAATTGGAAGCAAAGCCCTCACTTTAACAAGATAGCCATCTCCGCATAGAGGCACACTACAGAACAAGGTATTGCAAGTAATTAATGGGGGAGTACATACGACTGCAAAAAATTGGTAAAATTTCATATAAACTTTATGGTAGTTTAACAAATCTATAAAATATGTTGAAAACATATCATTAAAAAGGACATAAGTACAGATTATAAACCCTTAAAGATCATGAATCATCACATGCACGTGTCAAATGGTCTACGCGTTACGTGGGTTCCCCCGCTTCTTCAGGACCAGGCATGTAAGATACAAGTAGGGTGTTGTACTCAGTATCCAACCAATGCAATAGCAGAGGGGACACTAGATGAAAGCAGAATAATCCATATAGCACACAAAGGGGGAAAAAACAGGGTAGTTTCAAGGTAAAATCGCCCACTGGTCCATGAAATGAACAACAATGCCTGAGCATTACTTGCCTGAAGGGACATGGACTCGCATCTCCCATGTGGTCCTACATTTTGCTGGTCCTTTGATATGGCCATTAAAGTTTAAGCGAGTTTTACCTGCTGGGAAGGGAAGGATTCCCCTGCTGGGTCGGCCCAATTGCTTTATGCACCCGTCTGATTCATCCATATGCATATGGTTCCCTTTTGAGCTCTCCCTCAACCTTCAGCTTGTAACAAGCGTTGTTCATTTCATGGATCGTTGGGTAATTTTACCTTGGGACAGCCCTGTTTTTTTTCCCCCTTTGTGTGCTGTATGGATTATTCTGCTTTCATCTGGTGTCCCCTCTACTATCGCATTGGTTGGCTTCGGAGTACAACTCCCTACTTGAATCTTACATGCCCGGTCCTGAAGAATCGGACGAACCCGCGTAACGCGTAGACCATCTGACACATGCATGTGACGATTCATGATCTTTAACCACTTCAATACCAGGCACTTACCCCCCTGACGAGCACTGATAGGTGGCACTGATAAGCATCAATGATGGTGCGCTCATATGTGGCACTAATGGGCACTGATAGGTGGCACTTGGCACTGATATGTGGCACTGATTGGCACTGATAGGTGGCACTGCTAGGTGGCACTGGTGGGCACTGATAGGTGGCGCTGTTGGGCACTGGTGGGCACCGATAGGCAGCAATGCTAGATGGCACTTCCTTGGTGGTCCTTCCCTGGCATTCCCTGATGGTCCTGGGTGGCATCCAAGATGGTACTGAGTGCCATCCCTGTTGAGCACTGTGCCCCTTACCTGGTGGTCCCTGGGTGGGCTTCCTGGTGGCCAGGGTGGGCTCCCTGGTTGTCTCCCTGGTGGTCTCTGGGTGGGCATTCCCTGGTGGTCCTAAGTGGGCTCCCTGGTGGTCCTGGGTAGTGACCCTAGGGGGGGGCTGCACTGATAAACAATCAGCGCAGACCCCCCTGTCAGGAGAGCCGCCGATCGGTTCACATCTAGTCACGTCTGCAGACGCGAGTAGAGGAAAAACCAATATGTGGCTTTTCCTGCTTACACTGTGATCAGCTGTAAATCGTCACAGCTGATCACGTGGTAAAGAGCTTCTGACAGAAGCTCTTTACCACGATCGGAGATGCGGTGTGTTAAACTGACACACCACACCAACGATCGCCATGCTACACGCCCCCACAGGCACGTGCCAGCTTGTTATCCTGCTGGACGTCATATGACGCCCAGTCAGGATAACAATACCATTTCCCAGCCGTCATTCTGCATACAGCGGTAGGGAAGTGGTTAAGGGTTTATAATCTGTACTTGCCCTAATGTCCTTTTTAATGATATGTTTTCAACATATTTTATGGATTTTTAAAACTACAGCCCATTATGTGCCACTTACCTGCAAACGAAGCCTGCGATGTCGAGCGACGTCCCCTGTGCAGGCAGCGTCCAACTTCAGCCCCTCTTCCTTGTGGGGCCACAACTCCAGCTCTGTGACTGGTCGGAGTTGCGTGACATCACTCCCATGCATGCACACAGGAGCCACCAGTCACTGCATGATCACAGTCAAGGAACGGCACAGAGGCCGTTTCTTCACTGCACATGTGCCGGAATGACGTCGGCAACAGCAGTACACTGTATATCTCCTGAACTGTGCAGGTTTAGGAGATATGCAGGGCACCTACAGGTAAGCCTTATTATAGGCTTACCTGTAGGTTAAAGTGGTTGTCACAAGTTGACAACCACTTTAATTGAACAAGCTGAAGTTAGAAGCTAGAAAAATATTTAAACTGATTGCGCCGTGGACCAAAAACTGTGTTTACACTCCTAAGTAAGAGAATATTCTTCCCCTAGGAAGGCTGCTATAAACCAGCAAAACACTGTGAATGACAAATAAAAATATGTATAAGCGCCAACCTTATGTGTTAAACATATTATATCATATACATAATAAGTGTGCAAATGAGTGAATAATAAACATTGTATGAACGTCCACCAATGGTCTGAAATCAAAATTCCAGATCCTAAATCATTTTGAACAAAAGTCCATTGATGTCCATCAAATTATAATAAAACTTTAAGTGATATATGGGCTGTATGGGTCTCGCACTTAGTATGCTAGCCCCTATCCCAATACCTCTGTCATCCCAAGGGTTGTTTTACATATGGGGCTCCATATGTGATCTTTCTAGCACTTATCCAGTTTATTAATATATATACATACCTTTATATCAACCTAATTTTACTAATATGTTCTACTGTACTATATATGTACACATTTTACAACTTATTTTAATTATTATGTATTCTTTATGATTTAGTCTCATTATGTTGTGGTTAAACCATTTTGGGGGACGGTGGGTACAGTTAGGGTTGGTTTGACACGTGTGTCTCCCTGTGCCCGCGGGTCTCCCAAAGCTGGATGTTAAGAGAGCTAATATATATAGCTGTATATGCACTATGCAGTTTGTATTTTCGCCACAAGATGGCAATGTGATGCGGCCAGCCTGGAGGACGGAAGTATATGTCATTATGGCTAATCCTCTGCAGTTGTTGGTGTGGAGGCGGTGCCTTGGAGATAAATACGGAGGAATGACCGGAAATCAACGTCCGTGATGACGCTTTGACACAGGAAGTGAAACGCGTTGACGTCACTTCCGGTCCTCCGTGGCTGATCGCGTATTGTTCGCCGGCGGCTTGTGTGGGGCGGGAGCCCGTTCAACCAGTCTGCACATTTGGTACATGAGACGCAATTTTAAAAGAAGCAATCTTGTAAGTAAGATTTTTTATATGCGCAAAATAAAAGTTTTATACGGGTTACACTATGTTGGTCCCCTTGTTTTCCTGAGTCACCAAAGGTTGGCAACAGAGGGGAAAGAGGCTTATCACCAGTTCCAGTGCTCACTAAGGCCTGCCATTGAAGGGGAAGGAGGCTTATCCTTTGCTGTGGTGTCCAGCCAGGAATCATCAGTTGTTATCACTCTGCGATTTTAGACCTGCTGACTGCAAAGCAGTGGGTCCACTCGCTCTGGTGAGTAGGGACACCAGTGGGATCCTGGCACCTGGCACGTGTGTTGTGGCACTTTATATCGTTTGAAGCACTGAAGAGCACATATATCACTTAAAGTTTTATTATAATTTGATGGACATCAATGGACTTTTGTTCAAAATGATTTAGGATCTGGAATTTTGATTTCAGACCATTGGTGGACGTTCATACAATGTTTATTATTCACTCATTTGCACACTTATTATGTATATGATTTAATATGTTTAACACATAAGGTTGGCGCTTATACATATTTTTATTTGTCATTCACAGTGTTTTGCTGGTTTATAGCAGCCTTCCTAGGGGAAGAATATTCTCTTACTGTGTAAACACAGTTTTTGGTCCATGGCGCAATCAGTTTAAATATTTTTCTATTAATTACTCACGTAGGTGGAGGTAACTGGTGCAGCTATGGAAGTGTTTAATTTTATTTCCAATAGACAGTTAGATGTGGATGAATTTTTTTCACAACCCATGAGTCACTTAGATCTCAGCCAGGATTTCAAACAGCTGAGGAGTGCTTTAGATAAACAGATTAGAGGATGGTGGGATGTGTTCACACTGACTAAATATATTAAAGATGGGATTACGCCTCGGAGACTTAGATGGGACCTGGCACCCAATGATGGCCTAGAGGGCCCGGAACATGATAGGAATTGGTTCCAATTTTTCAATTGTACGGAAAAGAAATTATTGGAGTTATTAATTGCTAGAAAGGAATGTAAACTTAAAAATCTGGAACACTCCATTAATACTATCAAATCCAAAATTGAACCATTATCTGACACCGGGGAATATAAAGATAAAATGAAACATTTGCAGGATTTCATGACTAAACTTGACAAAGATATACAAAGGAAGAAAATGAAAAAATATGTGAGGGATACCAATGACTACAAAACAAATAAGGTTTATAAATGGCAAAATAATGAGACAAGTCCCAATAATGATCTGGAGGCCAATGAAAATAGGACAGAAAGGGATGAAGATATCTCTGATGCTCCGTTGAGGACACCAGGGATTCCAGCTCAAAGCAGACCCGTGGGCGATGTTGAAAGAAAGGGTCTACAACAGAGAACAGTGGGAGAAAAACCCCCTAGGACCCCCAAGTACTCTGTACCTGTGGGTAACAGATTCACCCCTCTGCAGGAAGAGTGGGCCTATTCCCCCCAACATGCTGCACCATACTATGGAAATTATGAATATGAGGGGTACCATCCTAATCCGTATGGCCAATATATGGCCCATCCCCCGAGGGGAGGTAGAGGTTTGCCTAGGCAAACCTACCAACAAGGGGATTTTCAAAGGAGGGGTTCAGGAGGACCCCCGAGAAGAGGAAGGGCGGTACCCTTCAACAGGGGAAGAGGGAGAAGTCGCCCATATCCGACAGGAGGAGGGGGGAACTGGAGGCCATGGGACTCTATGGGGTACCCACAAGCCACGCCCAACCCTACAAACGTAAAAGAGCCAGAGGATGCAGAGGAGGGAAAAGGAAAACGAAAAAGAACTTCCTAAAGGATGGCATTTTTAATTTAAGTAAAGTCGAGTTTTCAGAGGAAGAGCACAAACTCCTCTCCTTGGGTTTAAAATACGTACCTGATAAGCACTTAGACAAATTCGATTTGTATATTGATTTGCAGAAATTTATACGTAAAATTAATATTAAAAAACATTTTTCCACAAAGCAATTGACCAATAATTTTGACAATAGCGAATATTTACAGACTACCCTTCGAAACAACTCTACGTTTAATCCCAAAGTGGCTGGTAACCACTTTGTGGATAGTTTTAAACAAGCAGTTGAGCAGGATCTGGCAACCATGAAGGTCCGATTTGCCAAACAGAGGAAAGATATAGAAGATGGAATAAGTAAATTAGAAAAGCAAAAAGATGTAGTGATAAGGGCGGCCGATAAGGGGGAGGTCTCGTCATCTTGAATAAATCAGACTATATACAGGAATTAACCAGATTAGTAAATGATAAGGAGACTTATGAAGAACTGAAAAGTAATCCAACAACAAAATATAAAACTAAATTAAAGAAATTAGTTAAGAAAGCTCTAAACAAAAATATAGTAAATAAAAAAGAGGCGAGATACCTGGTTCCCGACGCCCCGAGACTGCCAGTCATCTATCAACTGCCCAAGATACACAAAGATCCTCTTAAACCTCCTGGCAGACCAATTATAAGTGGAATTGAGTCACTTTTTGCCAGAGCGGGAGAATACTTGGATGTCTTTTTCCAACCACTTGTTAAGCAATACCCGGCCTATCTCAAGGACAGTAAAGAACTGATTGGCTTACTGAAAGACATCCGAGTTGATAATGAGTGTCTCTTGGCAAGTATAGATGTAAACTCGCTTTACACCAATATCGGGCAAAATGATGCCATCAAGGCAATCAAATGGGCCTTGGATGATACAGATATCAAAAAAGAGCAAAAAGAATTCCTGTTAGAACTGCTAGAGGTTGCTATGAGCCATAACCATTTTTGGTTTAATAAAAAACATTACAGACAAATTAAGGGAGTTGCAATGGGGGCTAAGTATGCCCCCTCAGTCGCAAATATTTTCATGAGCTGGTGGGAGGCTAAGGCCATTTTTGCTGACCCTCCCCCACAGCTCAGGATGTACAAAAGGTATATAGACGAAATTTTTGTCATTTGGGAAGGTACACGTGAGTCGTTTGAGAATTTCTTGAAGTTAATAGGAAACAACACAGTAGGAATGTCCTTCTCAGAGGAAATAAATCAAGATGCCATTAACTTCCTTGATCTAACGATCTATAAATGTGGGAACAGACTTTACACTAGAACGTATTTCAAGGAAGTTGACCGAAATGGCTACATACCCCTTGGGAGCTGTCACCACCCCAAATGGTTGCACAGTATCCCAAGGGGTCAAATGTTGAGGATTAGAAGGAATTGCAATACCCTAGAAGACTATGACACACAAGCAGGAGTGATCCTTGAACGATTTGTGGAAAAGGGTTATGATAGGGTGGCCTTGGAAAAACCAAATTAGCCATCAGGGATACTGACAGGGATACACTCTTTAAAGGCAAACAGTCCAAAGAACTCAACCAAGGCCTTTCATTCATGACGGGTTTTTTTAGGGAATATAAACAGTTCGAAAAGATCATTCGGAACTCACTGGCCATTGCTTTTACGAGATAGAATTCTTCGAGATATTTTACCCAAGAAACCTCGATTTATTTATAAGAAACCTCCAACATTACGTTAGAAACTAGCTCATAATGTAGTTGACCCTCCGGTTAAAACCGTTACGTTCCTGGATCAGGCAGATGTGTGATGTGTAAGGTTTCCCGCTTTCGACAACGGAGGACCACGCATTTTGCGTCTGCAGCAACGGGAAGAACATACCAAATAAAGAAATTCATTACGTGTGATACTTCGCATGTAACTTACCTCCTATCCTGTCCGTGCGGCCTGCAATATATTGGCCGCACGACACAGAAACTCCGAGATAGATTGAGGGAGCATGTCTATAATGTTAAGAAAGGCTTCAAACATCATAGCCTTTCCAACCATTTTAGACATTGCCATAATCGAGACCCTGGGCTGTTAACCTTTTGTGGGATTGATAGAGTGGAGGAGCATTGGAGGGGTACCAATCGCACTAGGGCTATATCTAGGAATGAGTCCCAGTGGATCCATAGGATGGGCACTTTGGACCCACGGGGGCTCAATGTGGACCTCGACATCAACTGTTTTCTGGCAAATTGGTGAGGGTCATAAAGTGGGGAACAGGGGCTGTATGCGTCTTGCACTTAGTATGCTAGCCCCTATCCCAATACCTCTGTCATCCCAAGGGTTGTTTTACATATGGGGCTCCATATGTGATCTTTCTAGCACTTATCCAGTTTATTAATATATATACATACCTTTATATCAACCTAATTTTACTAATATGTTCTACTGTACTATATATGTACACATTTTACAATTTATTTTAATTATTATGTATTCTTTATGATTTAGTCTCATTATGTTGTGGTTAAACCATTTTGGGGGACGGTGGGTACAGTTAGGGTTGGTTTGACACGTGTGTCTCCCTGTGCCCGCGGGTCTCCCAAAGCTGGATATTAAGAGAGCTAATATATATAGCTGTATATGCACTATGCAGTTTGTATTTTCGCCACAAGATTGCAATGTGATGCGGCCAGCCTGGAGGATGGAAGTATATGTCATTATGGCTAATCCTCTGCAGTTGTTGGTGTGGAGGCGGTGCCTTGGAGATAAATACGGAGGAATGACCGGAAATCAACGTCCGTGATGACGCTTTGACACAGGAAGCGAAACGCGTTGACGTCACTTCCGGTCCTCCGTGGTTGATCGCGTCACGTTCGCCGGCGGCTTGTGTGGGGCGGGAGCCCGTTCAACCAGTCTGCACATTTGGTACATGAGACGCAATTTTAAAAGAAGCAATCTTGTAAGTAAGATTTTTTATATGCGCAAAATAAAAGTTTTATACGGGTTACACTATGTTGGTCCCCTTGTTTTCCTGAGTCACCAAAGGTTGGCAACAGAGGGGAAAGAGGCTTATCACCAGTTCCAGTGCTCACTAAGGCCTGCCATTGAAGGGGAAGGAGGCTTATCCTTTGCTGTGGTGTCCAGCCAGGAATCATCAGTTGTTATCACTCTGCGATTTTAGACCTGCTGATTGCAAAGCAGTGGGTCCACTCGCTCTGGTGAGTAGGGACACCAGTGGGATCCTGGCACCTGGCACGTGTGTTGTGGCACTTTATATCGTTTGAAGCACTGAAGAGCACATATATCACTTAAAGTTTTATTATAATTTGATGGACATCAATGGACTTTTGTTCAAAATGATTTAGGATCTGGAATTTTGATTTCAGACCATTGGTGGACGTTCATACAATGTTTATTATTCACTCATTTGCACACTTATTATGTATATGATTTAATATGTTCAACACATAAGGTTGGCGCTTATACATATTTTTATTTGAAGTTAGAAGCTGATTGGCTAGTTTTAGTAAATCTTCCCCTATATGTCAATAGTAAAGAAAAAATACAATTACTAAAGACCTGAAAAGACTACCAGCTTTTACTTTGACTGTATGAACTCGGAACAAAATTCCACTGCAAGCCGGAAATAGCATCTCACTGGCTGCAGGAAATGAATCACAATTTATAGGAAATAAACAAAAATATCTCAATAGTAGAGAAGCTGACATGAATGGATAAACTGAAAGCAGACTGCCACACAAAGCAAGTGTTAGACAATGATTATTGTCTGTACACATACTGTATACATGACTGGTTCATGTTTTGTCAGCACGGGGACCTGTTAATACAGATATATATCATTGCTGAACCATTTTATTTGATCTACAGTGCATATAAAATAATATGTTGTCTTAATGCTTAATAAAGTTTTCATTTAATTTTAAAACGCTTTCATGGAAGGATATGCAATTTTCATTTGTGATTATGATATTGTGAAAATCGAATGTTGAAAGCAGATTACATTTGGAAGTACTTATGTACAACATTCGTCAAACCATTGAATGTACTGATAATTTTCCTTCAAATTCTCTCTAAAAAATGTCCACAATTTGCTTGATTCCCCCATCAACAACAGTGTTGACAGAGGAAACCCTCCTACTGAGCCATTGTGTTCTCCAGGGTGGGGGCAGTTGTCCGTGTCGGGGGAAGACATTGATTATTGCTAGTGGTTACATCGGCTGCTAGCGATAATCACATGTAAAATCTGGCAGGCTGGTTGGACACAAGTTGAATGATCAGCCTGCCTATTCATGGTTCAAATCTCCGCTGGTTCTTGTTGAACGGCCGAGATTCTTACCATCTGCAGCCGGCATAAGGCTAGCTACCCCTTTGATACTTTTGAATTTCTTTTGGTTCTTTATCTACACATACTGGTTTGACTCTTTTCTTCCGACAAATCTATCTATCTATCTTAATATTTACACTAGCGATTGTTTATTCATGACCAATCTGACCTTGAATCTGTCATTCACTGTCCCTCTCTGAGTGGAGGTTGCTGTTCCCTGAAGACTTGTTTCTTAACCCTTGAATAAAAAATATTTGAAGAAAGAAAATCTACTAGGGTATACCCAGTGAAACAGTGCAAGACCCTGCTATTGTGCAAAAAGTTGTAAAAAGGATACAGGGTTCACATGTATGCGTGCAAAACTCCAGAGTATTGACTATGAGCAGAGAAAACTGTTTTTACAGCTTTCTCCAGATTTTGGTATTCTTAGATAGGGCTCCATATTTAGTTTTTTTTTTAACAGAAGGGGGCTTCATAGTTTTTAGGTTTCAAAGTGCTTGCTATGGGAGGGAAATCTCCAACCTCGTGTCCATGTCTTGTTGAAGAGCAGCAGGGTGTGTGTCCAGGTGCACACAGCCCTTATAATGAAGGCTTGGCCATAGCTCAAATCTCCAGCCAGGAGGGAGATGTGCTCTTGTGTGAAGACAGGGGTGTGATCCTGTCTGGAATCTGGGAGACTAAGTGCAACTGGGAGACTGGAAGAGCTGATGCACCCAGGAGAGTCCAGGGGACTATAGGAATCTGTAAATCTCGCGGGGGGATTGAGAGAGCCTGGGGTCAGGAGAACTCCTATTGAGAGGCCAGGAGTGGGCTTGTACAGCAGAGAGCTGTAACTAAAGTGAGCAACAAGAGAGTTCAGAGAGCCAGGAGAGCTGGTGAGAAGAGTGACAAGAGCAGCTGTGCTGCTGAAGAGAGAGCCAGGCTGTTCGTCATGTTCAGTTACCTGTTTTGCCATTTGAAGCTGAAACCTCTGTGTGGGAAAACCTGATTTAAGGAGTGTACTTTTCCTTTTTCCAATAAAAGTGGGCTTGCAAGCCAGAAGCATAGCTTGAAGCTTGTGTCACGGTCCTGGTGGCGGAGTCCGTCTTTGCAGGGATCAACCGCTCGTACACACCCAATTCGGGGACCCCTGATAGAGTAAACAGGAAGTCCCGGAGTGCGGGATGGCACGAGGGCTGGATAGTCACTGGTGGTGATGTGAAGCTCCAGGTAGTCGTGCAGGCTGAAAGATGGTCGTGCAGGCTGGGTCGGCAACTGGCGGGCAGAGAGGCACAGAAGGGTCAGGCAAGAGCGTGGTCAAAGTCCAAGCAGAGTTTGTTAACAGGCTGGCAGCAAAGTACAGAGGGGTCAGGCAAACGGATGGTCGTGGATAGCCGGGGTCGGTGCAGGCAGACAGTTAGCAGTTCAGATCAAGCCAGGTCGGATCACGGGAGCAGGAACAACACAGGAACTGGTTTCAGGAAGCAGAGCTGAAGCTCACAGGTACTCAGACACTGTAGAACAGACAGCACCTGCTAACAGGGGCAGGAAGCTTAAATAGGGCTGTTTTGCGCGAACGTGCAAAAACGTGCAAAAGGACCAAAAAAGGGGCCTGACTTCACAGGCCAGTCTTTTCCTAACACTGCCCCCCCCAAGGTGCAGCCTCCAGATGCCCAGCTTGGCGGGGTTGTTATCCTTGAAAGCTTGGATACAGTGGTCGGCATGAAGGTTGGCTTCAGGCTCCCAAGAGCTCTCTTCAGGCCCGTAGCCCTTCCATTTCACACGGTACTGGACCACACCGCCCCTCTTTCTACAGTCAAGAATAGACTCGACCTCGAACTCCTCTTCTCCGTCAATCAGAACAGGTTCAGGGGGAGCGCCAGCTCTACTGGGGAAGGGGTCCAGGATCACCAGTTTCAGCAGCGACACGTGGAATACCAGATGTATCCTTAGAGACTGCAGGAGTTCCAACTCATAAGACACCTGGTTAATTTTCCTCTTAACAGGGAAGGGGCCAATGAATTGTGGGCCCAGCTTCTTGGACGGGCAAGACAACTTCAGATTCTTGGTAGACAGCCAAGTCTTGTCACCAGGTTGGAGGTTGAGTTCACCTCGTTTTTTCTTGTCAAAGGCGGTCTTAGTTGCTTCTTGCGTCTTGGCAAGTGGCTCTTGCAACAATTTCCAGTTAGATCTGAAAAACTGCGTGGCTACGTGGACTGCAGGTAGTGTCGTTTCTCCGGCTAAACTGGGAAGCACAGTGGGGTGGAAACCATAGTTGGCCCAGAAGGGTGACTGATTGGTTGTGGAGTGCACCGAGTTGTTGTAGGCGAATTCCGCCAAGGGTAACAGTGAGCACCAATCATCCTGAGAGTAGGCCGAGAAACAACGGAGGTATTGCTCCAACGTTTGGTATGTCCTCTCGGTCTGGCCATTGGTCTGGGGGTGATACGCTGTTGAGAACGAGACGCCGATCTCCAAGGCAGAACAGAGGGCTCTCCAAAAGCGTGACGTAAACTGGACCCCCCCGGTCAGACACAATATTATCTGGAACACCATGGAGCCGAATTACTTCCTTAAGGAAAATTTCAGAAGTCTCCTTTGCAGTGGGAGTGCCCTTCATTGGGTGGAAGTGTGCCATTTTAGTCAGTCTATCTACCACGACAAAGATTGTGGTGTATCCTTTGGCCGGGGGTAGCTCCACAATAAAATCCATTGATATTTTGGACCACGGCCGATCAGGAATGGGGAGAGGTCTTAACAGCCCCCAGGCTTTGGTTTTGTCCGTCTTATTTCTGGCACAAGTGGAACAAGAACGGACATAGGCCAGGCAGTCTTCAGGTAGTAATGGCCACCAGAAGGAGCGTTATACGAGCTTGGCGGTATTCCATGTGCCGAAGTGCCCGGCTAATTTATGGTCATGGCACAGTTCTAGTATGGACGTAACTCCTTGGGAATATAAATTTGATTTTGGTGCCGCCAGAGACCATTTTTCCAGGTTAGCCCTTGGCCAGATAATCCCGGTGAGCGGGTTGAGGTTCTCCAAATCCGAGACAGCAGATCATCCTTGGTCAGCAAGAAGTTCCTGGGTTGTAGGATGGTGTCGGGGGGAGCAAGCGTTCCTGGCTCCGAAAACATGCACGAAAGGGCATCGGGCTTGGTATTCTTTACTCCGGGTCGATAAGTCAAATGAAACTGAAATCTGGAGAAAAAGAGTGCCCAGCAGGCCTGGCGAGGCTTGAGCCTCTTAGCTGTTCGAAGATACTCCAGATTTCTGTAGTCCGTGTAAATCAGGATAGGGTGCTGGGCCCCCTCCAACAGATAGCACCATTCCTCCAAAGCCGCCTTAATGGCCAACAGCTTCCTGTCTCCAACATCATAATCCTTCTCCAGAGCAGAGAGCTTGCGGGAGAAGAAGGCTACGGGATGGAGGAGTGCCCTAGCTCCCTGCCGCTGAGACAGGACCGCTCCCACCGCCGCCTCAGATGCATCCACTTCCAGAACATAGGGCAGCATGGCATCTGGATGCATCAGAATGGGTGCAGAGGTGAAGAGCTTCTTTAAAGCTTGGAAGGTGTCTTGGGCCTCAGCTGGCCAGAGGAACCGCTGACCCTGTTTTGTAAGCTGGGCAATCGGAGCAATGATGGCTATAAAAGTTGGCGAAGCCAACAAAACGTTGGACCCCTTTCTTGTCTGTAGGTGCTGGCCAGTCCAAAATAGCTGAGACCTTTTGAGGGTCCATGATAATTCCAGAGACAGACAGGATCAGTCCAAGAAAGGAATTGCTGGGACACTCAAAGGTGCATTTCTCAGCCTTAGCATACCATCTATGCTGTCGCAGGCGGCTGAGGACACAGCAAACATGGTGACGATACTCTTCCAGGGAGGAGGAAAAAATCAAAATGTCATCCAGATAAATGATAACAAATGATAACAAAAAGATCCAGATAGTCCCGGAACACATCGTTGACCAGATGCTGAAAGGTGGTTGGGGCGTTGCAGAGTCCGAAGGGCATGACGAGGTACTCGTCATGGCCAAAACGAGTCCGAAAAGCAGTCTTCCACTGGTCGTCCTCCCGAATGCGTATCAAGTTGTACGCCCCCCGGAGATCCAACTTGGTAAACACGGTGGCCGACCCAAGCCTCTGTAACAGTTCCGGAACAAGTGGAAGAGGATAACGATTCTTGACGGTGATGCGGTTTAATTCCTGGTAATCTATGCATGGGCAGAGAGTATGGTCCTTCTTTTCCACAAAGAAGATGCCTGCCCCGGCAGGGGATGTGGAAGGTCGGATGAACCCTTTGGCCGAAAGCTCAAGTTCAGACAGTGGATAGATATGGCCAAAAGGAACCTTGGTTCCAGGAAGCAACTCGATAGGGCAGTCATAGGACCTGTGGGGCGGCAGCTGGTCCGCCCCTTTCTTGCTGAACACGTCAATGTACTCATGGTAGGCTGATGGCACTGCATGACGGGTCTCCGAGTCAGTTTCAGAGTCAAGGCTCAGGAGTGAGGGGCCAACACTCAGGGACGGAAGCAGACAATGTTGTCCACAGTAAGGAGCTAAAAACTGAATGTGCCCAGAGGTCCAGTTTATGTTGGGGCTATGCACCCAGAGCCAGGGGAGCCCCAAGATGACGGGAAACAAAGGTGAGGCTATGACATCGAGGATGAGCAACTCCCGGTATCCTTGGGGTGTGGATACAGGGACAGGTTGGGTTTCCATGGTGACCTGACTGGATTTAATGGCCGTCCCATCGGCCAGGCGGACCGTCATCTTATGCGCCTTGGGGCGCAGGGGCATCTGGTGTAGCATTGCGAATGTCTGGTCCACGAAACAGCTACACGCCCCAGAGTCAATAATCGCCAGGACTTGAATGCTCCCTCCGGGCAACTGCAAAGAGACAAAGAGAGTCAGATGAGACATGTTATTACTGGCTGGAGTTGAGTCCTGGTTGGCCGGAGAGGGCCACTTACCAGCTTTGGCAGGGCAGGTCCTCACCATGTGCCCAGGTTCCCCACAATAAAGGCACAGGTTCAGGGCCTGGTGCCGCTGTCTCTGTTCCGGGGTAAGAGACGGGCGCAGCAGGCAGATCTGCATTGGCTCGGGCAGGTCTGTGGGTGCGGGCGGAGCCGGTGCCGGGGGTGTGCAACCTGGCACCCGGGGCATCATCCAGGTTAAGCGTGAGATGGGAGAGGGTCCCACAGCTCGCTCGGCCTGGCGTTCTCTGAGCCTCCGGTCTATTTGGATGGCCAGATTGATTAAGGCGTCCAGGGTCGTAGGCCCCCCGACGTGCGCAAGTTCATCTTTCAGCGGGTCAGACAATCCCAGCCTGAATTGGTAGCAGAGTGCGGCGTTGTTCCACACTGTGTCTGCATTCCAACGCCGGAACTCTGCTACGTAGTCCTCAGCGGTGCGCCGGCCCTGTTGAAGGGCATGCAAGGTGACCTCTGCTGTTGCCGCAAGATGAGGGTCCTGGTAGAGCTGGGCCATGGCATAGAAGAAGGTATTCAGGGTTCTGACTTCAAGTACTCTTTGTTCCCATAGGCGATGAGCCCAGGTCTGAAGGTCACCCTGCAGCAGGGAAATGACCAGGCCCACCTTAGTGGCTTCGAGAGAAAAGGTGCGTGGCTGCAGACCTAGGTACAATTCACACGAACTGCGAAAAGCCCGGAACTTGCTGCGGTCCCCTGCAAACTTGTCAGGTAATGGGACATTGGGCTCAGAAGGCAGCGCCCCAATGGTGCGGGCTGCTGCAACTCCACCTCCAGATGCAGAGGGGGCAGAGAGCTCACGGACTTGCTCTTCCAGCTGAGTATAGTCCTCCTGCAGGTTCTCCACGGCTGATACCCCTGATAGAGTAAACAGGAAGTCCCGGAGTGCGGGATGGCACGAGGGCTGGATGGTCACTGGTGGTGATGTGAAGCTCCAGGTAATCGTACAGGCTGAAGGATGGTCGTGCAGGCTGGGTTGATAACTGGCGGGCAGAGAGGCACAGAAGGGTCAGGCAAGAGAGTGGTCAAAGTCCAAGCCGAGTTCGTTAACAGGCTGGCAGCAAAGTACAGAGGGGTCAGGCAAACGGATGGTCGTGGATAGCCGGTGTCGGTGCAGGCAGACAGGTATCAGGTCAGTTCAAGGCGGGTCGGATCATGGGAGCAGGAACAACACAGGAACAGGTTTCAGGAAGCAGAGCTGAAGCTCACAGGTACTCGGACGCTGTAGAACGGATAGCACCTGCTGACAGGTGCAGGAAGCTTAAATAGGGCCGTTTGGCGCCGTTTCCGGTGCGCGCGCGCACGTGAGCACGCAAAAATGGGAAAAAGGACCAAAAAGGGGGCCTGACTTCAGAGGCCAGTCTTTTCCTAACAGCTTGTGGGTCCCAATGCAAAAGTTGACCTGGGGCCCCCCGCCGCTTCCACCGCACGCCAAGATACATCCAAGTGGCTTGCTACAAGGGCTCCTTGACATCCAGATTCACATACAATCCCAGCACTTGCACCTGGCAGCTCAGAGTGTGGTCTGCCTGCTCTCATCTTGTGTAATCATGCATGGTTGAACAGGGCTGTGCAGGGTGGGGAAGGTGGAGCTGTACTGGACTGGGCAGGGTGGGGCAGGGGAGACTGAGCAGAGAGTGCCCAGCTGGAGGACAGGGCTTGCCCTATCACCATGTGTAGGTAAAACCAGAATCTCAGAAAACCTGTAATCTGCCCCTGCTCGTCCAGCCTGGGCCCTCTGAGTTTACTGAATTACCTACTCATGGTTAAGCAGCAAGCGCTTTTCCCCAGTGACACAGTGTAAAACCTAATATTCCCTGGGGTATGGGCGGGTTCAAGATTGTGACCCCTCAAGTTCTGCCCATGTGGCAAGCTCTAAAAACACAGTTCGGACCGGTGTGGACACATCTACCACTTGGCTAATCATCCCCCATATCACACCAGCTTCAGACCCCTTTCACAATGGGTAATTTTTCAGGCGCTGCAGTGTTAAAAATAGCGCTTGTACAGCGCCTGAAAAATGACCCCCCCAGTTCTCCCCGTGTGAAAGCCTGAGTGCTTTCACACTGGGGCGGTGCACTTGCAGGATGAGAAAAAAAGTCCTGCAAGCAGCATCTTTGGGGCGGTGCGCTGAGTGGTGCATACACCGCTCCTACGCTGCCCCCTCCATTGTAATCAATGGGTGGTGCTTCCGAAGCAGCTGAACACCGTCACGACTTAATTCTCTTCATAGACTGCAATGTTTTCCTGCAGTCTCTCCCATCTCTCCATCTACATCACTAGATCAGAGCTTATCAGTGCCGGCAACAAAGCTAATAGGATGTGAGCCCAATTAGGCATGCAGTATCTGCTTTTGGTGCATTAACATTCATTCTAAATTGTAGATAATGGGAAGGGAGGGAGTAGGGAAGATCAAAGGGAAAGGGAAGGGAACAAGAATGGGAGAGGGATGTAACCGGGAAGAGGGGGTAGGGAGTAATTTGTGGGACTATAACGGTGCAGGTAATAGAGATGAAAACACAAAAAAGGAAGGGAGAAAACAGATATTGGCAGATTTCTTAAAATATAGTAGTTTTTATTTTAACATGTGCTAAAAAATAGTACACAATTGTACTGTTGAATCATTGGATAATTAAAACCATATCACAATATAATTGGTTCACATAACATTGAACAGTAGGATACATGGTAACGGTTACAGCAGTTTGAGGTCTGTGTAGGTGTCCAACATGTTTCGCCTGCGAAGGCTTCCTCAGGCACTAAAACAAACCCAAGCATTGTATAAATCTAGTTACAAAGAGAGGGAATAGATATAAGAATCAAATACAGTATTGTGAGCACATATAAACAAAAAATTAAACTGTATAAATTCACAAATTTTAGTATATGCTACTCAGAGGAATTAGTTCTACATCACCTCCCACTGTCCAGAATTGTGCCTAAATAGGAAGTCCAAGCCGTTCGCCCCCCACCAGCGCCACACCGAGGGCGAGGGCGATGTGCATCCGCCAACTACCTCTAGTCTGGGCCAACTGAAAAGCTAAAGAAAAAAGGGAAGAAGAAGAATGTACAGGAGAAGAAAAGTTAAATTGAGAAAAAGTTACATAGAAATTTATTTCAAAAGACAAAAAGATGTAAAAAAACAAAGGAAAGAGAGAGAGACGCCTCATAAGGAAAAGGGAAGGAGGAAATTTTTGAAAAGACGCAGTACCTTTAGACACCACTTGTAAATATTGTTTTCTATAAATGGGCTGAAATCACGAATACCCCACGTAGACTTGAAGGCAGGGTATGTATAGCAAAAGCAGCTGAAATGGTAGAGAAAAAAGGTTGGTAAATGCAGATGCAGTGGAAAAAGGCAAAGCACAACAATGAGTTGGTCTTTGATACAAAGCGTTGATCCAGATGTACACTTGCATTGTCTAGTCAAGGCATAATTGGCTAAAGTACACACTATAAGATGGCTAGAACAGAGCCAACTAGTGTTCACAAACCACATCAGATAACCGCCAAAAAATGCGTCTGTAGAATTTACAAAAATCTCAATTTAACTTTTCTTCTCCTGTACATTCTTCTTCTTCCCTTTTTTCTTTATATTTTTAGTTGGCCCAGACTAGAGGTAGTTGGCGGATGCACATCGCCCTCGCCCTCGGTGTGGTGCTGGTGGGGGGGCGAACGGCTTGGACTTCCTATTTAGGCACAATTCTGGACAGTGGGAGGTGATGTAGAACTAATTCCTCTGAGTAGCATATACTAAAATTTGTGAATTGATACAGTTTAATTTTTTGTTTATATGTGCTCACAATACTGTATTTGATTCTTATATCTATTCCCTCTCTTTGTAACTAGATTGATACAAAGCTTGGGTTTGTTTTAGTCCCTGAGGAAGCCTTCACAGGCGAAACATGTTGGACACCTACACAGACCTCAAACTGCTGTAACCGTTACCATGTATCCTACTGTTCAATGTTATGTGAACCAATTATATTGTGATATGGTTTTAATTATCCAATGATTCAACAGTACAATTGTGTACTATTTTTTAGCACATGTTAAAATAAAAACTACTATATTTTAAGAAATCTGCCAATATCTGTTTTCTCCCTTCCTTTTTGTGTTTTCATCTCTATTACCTGTACCGTTATAGTCCCACAAATTACTCCCTACCCCCTCTTCCCGGTTACATCCCTCTCCCATTCTTGTTCCCTTCCCTTTCCCTTTGATCTTCCCTACTCCCTCCCTTCCCATTATCTACAATTTACACCTGGGATGAGGTGCTCGTTTGATAAGTGCCACCATACCTTTCCATCCTAGACCCATTCATTCTAAATGTCATTCCAGTACACATTAAAAGTAAAAAGATAATGCCTTAATACAGTGTGTATCAACACACAAAAACAGGCGCATACCTGGGAATCCGGACCTAAACATTTTAGTTCACCATTACAGGAAAAATGGAAATGTGAACAAACACGGGACACCCTCCCCAGCCCCCACTGTACTTACTTCTAGGGTTGCTAAGCTATCAGCAGCCCCACATCCACTCCAGTAGGATTTTAAATGCTTCCAGGACTGACCAAATGAATTCAATGCGACAACGC
>BLSH010102277.1:698269-712149 GCA_018402905.1 Glandirana rugosa
TTCACGGTACCTTCGATAAAAAAACCCCCCCCCCCCCGTGGTCTAGATGATTATTATCCGTCGCCCCCCCCCCCCCAAAAAAATAGCTTCCATGGCACTTCACGGGTTAAAATCACTTGTATATGGTTTTCTTGACTGCTTTACTCTTTGAATAAATCATCCTCACTCTTCCTTCTATCCCTGGACCTTTTCTGTCCAGGGGAAACGGGTTCTGTTAGGAAGCTGCCTATTGCTATCAGATCTGGCCCCCCCCAAAATAGCTGCCATGGAACTTCACGGGTTAAAATCACTTGTATATGGTTTCCTCTTCTGCTTTACTCTTTGAATAAATCATCTTTGCTCTTTCTACTTTCCCCGGACCTTTTCTTTCCATGGGAAACTGATTCTGATAAGAAGCTGCCTATGGCTATCAGATCTGGTCCCCCCTCCCAAAATAGCTTCCATGGCACTTCACGGGTTAAAATCACTGGTATATGGTTTCCTTGACTGCTTTACTCTTTGAATAAATTATCCTCACTTTTCCTTCTATCCCCGGACCTTTTCTGTCCAGGGGAAATGGATTTGATAGGGAGCTGCCTATTACTATCAGATCTGCTCCCCCCCCAAAAAAAATAGCTTCCATGGTACTTCATGGGTTAAAATGACTTGTATATGGCTTCCTTGACTGCTTTACTCTTTCAATAAATTATCCTCACTCTTCCTTCTTTCCCGGGACCCTTTATACCCAGGGGAAACTGATTCTGATAGCAAGCTGCCTATTGCTATCAGATCTAGTCCCCCCCCCAAAAAAATATCTTCCATGGCACTTAACGGGTTAAAATCACTTGTATATGGTTTCTTTGACTGCTTTACTCTTTGAATAAATTATCCTCTCTCTTCCTTCTTTCCCCAGACCCTTTCTTTCCAGGGGAAACTCATTCTGATAGGAAGCTGCCTATTGATATCAGATATGCCCCCCCCCCCAAAATAGCTTTCACAGAATTCCAAGGGTTGCATTCACTTGTATATGGTTTCCTTGACTGCTTTACTCTTTGAATAAATCATCCTCACTCTTCCTTCTTTCCCTGGACCCATTCTGCCCAGGGGATACAGATTATGATAGCAAGCTGCCTATTGCTATCAAATCTAGTCCCCCCACCCCAAAAAATAGCTTCCATGGCACTTCACGGGTTAAAATCACTTGTATATGGTTTCCCTGACTGCTTAACTCTTTGAATAAATCATCCTCACTCTTCTTTCCTTCCCTGGACCCTTTCTGCCCAGGGAAAACTGATTCTGATAGGAAGCTACCTAGTGCTATCAGATCCGCCCCCCCCCCCCCCACTAAAATAGCTTCCATGCCACTTCATGGGTTAAAATCACTTGTATATTTTTTCTCTGATATTTCTTCTCTTTGAATAAATCATCCTCACTCTTCCTTCTTTCCCCAGACCATTTATTTCCAGGGGAAACTGATTCTGATAGGAAGCTGCCTGTAGCCGTCATAAATACCAATCCATTGACATTGATTTAAAGCACTTGTGCAAGGTGAATGAAATCCTAAAAACATGACCTGTTGGGGGTACGTGAGGAATGAGTTTGGGAACCACTGAGGTAGGGCCTTCGAGTGATAAAAAACTATTTTCATGCTCCCTGGACTCTCTGCATGGAATAGAAGTATCTCACAGTAACACCGTTGCTTTCATGTGTGTTTTCCCCAGCTTGTCAATAGTTAAACTGATTGAGACCTCTTTTCCCTAGTGCCCGATGCCTCTACCATGCCTAATAGACAATCCTCACTGTTTTCACTCTCCCTTGACTCCATTTGGCTATAGGAAACAGAGCTATCTCACAGTAACACTGCTGCTGTCAGATTTGGTTTTACCAGCTTTTCAAGGGTTAAATTAATTCAGACCCCCTTTACCTGAGTGGCTATCAGGCGTGCCATCCCAACTAAACTGCACTCACCCTTTTTCCACTCCCTGGACTCATTCTGGTCAAGGGAAGCAAAGGAAACAGACTTCTCTCAAAGAGACGCTGCTGCTGTCAGATATGAAATCCTTTATAGATATGAAGTGACAATTTGTTTATTGTTTCACTTCATTGATACAACAGTGACAGCGACAAATTTTCCATGGATCAATAGTGATACAATGAACTATTTTTTTACAGCATGTCTCTCTGAATCTACTGAAAAGGAATCAGTGTGATGTTAAGTGTGATGCAATTACATATATTAAAGAATGTAGGGGTTTGGAGGTAGAGGCAACCATGGACTTTTAAAGTCCAAGGTTGCCTCTACCTCCAAACCCCTACATATTGCTTAGGACGTTGGTACTTCATCATAATATTAATTGGTGGCGTGATACAGCTTTCATATATTAAAGAAGTTCATCCAAACCTCGTTTGGCTGTACTTCAGTTATGGATCACAGAAGTGCAATTCGTTTTGTACTCCTGTGACCCGTTTTCAGCATAGAGAGGACTAAAGCCTGCTCTCTGCTGACGTCACAGCTATCAGTCCAGCCACTGCATCATCCCGACAATGGGAGTCTGGATCCACCAGGTGCCTGGACTGACACCCGTCTCAGCCTCTAAGTGTCTTGCTCCCCTCCATAGCTTAGCACTCCAGTGAGCGTGGAGGGAGGTGAGCAGAGAGTGGTGACTGACAGTCTGCAGCTCTCTGCTCACGGAGCTGTGAAAACCGAGCCATCGGCGGTGTTCGATCGCTCGGTTTTCAGTGTAGAGGCGTCAGGGGAGAGATGCAGCATCCACCTAGGTAAGTATAAGGCCCCATACACACGGGTGTATTAAAAAAATAACCTTAACGTCTGGCCCGACGTCAGGGAAAAAAATTGGTGTCAAAAACGTGATTTCGTCTGGTTTTACATCAGCGTTAATGCGCGTTAGTGAGCGTCGGTGTCAATAGTCGTTTTGTTTGAAAAAACATTCCTCTGCTATTTTTTAGCCTGAAAACGCTGGCGATAAAAACAGCAGTTAACGTCACTACGGCGTTAATGCGCGTTAGTGAGAGTTTTGTAGGCTCAGCGTCAAAAACGCCATAACGCTACAGCCTCGGAACGCGCTGGTCGTGGGTTCTACTTTCAGCTCACTAACACCGACACCATCTACAGCTCAAAAAACGTTGACGTTTTTATGGGGCCATTGAATAAGATGGAGAGATGAAAAAAACGCTAAAAAAAGCAGGGCTAAAAAACGTCTGTGTGTATGAGGCCTAATAGGGGGAAAAATTAAACCCATATTTCACTTTTAATATATCTTCTATGTTATATATTATTTCTATTTAATTTTATATTTCACACCTGTATACAAATCTATCCCAGTCATACGTGTGATGCTATCAGGGTTCCCACATTTCCCATAGTTCATGGTACATGTAAAACTTCTATGTGGTAATTATGGACTGGATGAGTATGCTTCCCTGTTTTTTTAGTCCATGGTCCCTTTCTGGTCTAGATAAATAAAACATTAGAAGGCCCTTCTCAGCCTAACAATATACCTATGCAAAGTCCTGGGAGTGCTTTGGTGATCTTAGCTGCTGAAGAAAAAACTCCTGAGGGAGTGTAAAGATAATATTGCAGCAATTGTCTATAGCGCTTAGATCACTCAGCAATCAATCAACAGGTGAACATTCATGAACCCCAATTATTTGAAAAAAATGCATTAATAACCAATACAATGCAGATTAAAATAGTTGGTATTAGAGCGTACTTATCTAATGCATATAAAACAGCTGGCGTATGCAGAGCCCAGTCATAGGCATGTGCAGGGGGCGTGCCTGCTATGCCTGGGCACACCCTAATCACCCTGTGCGGCACAGATTTCCCTACTGGTATTTCACCAAAGCCCCCCAATGGGGCTTCTAAAATAATTGTAGAAAATAATAATTAAGTAAAATAATAAAAATAAAAGACTACTGACACCATCCACGGCCCTACTGACACCAATCTCTGCCCTGCTGACAAGCCCACTGCTCTACTGACACCATCTATGTTTTTATAAATTTGGGGGTGCACCCTAATGCAATAGGCTGTGCACACCTATGAGCCCAGTGTATATTTCCAATCGTATCTACCGTAAGTGTAAATGTAAGATCTGAGGTCTTTCTGAACCCCAGATCTAACATTAAAGAGGTCCTGTCATGTTTTTTTTCTATTACAAGGGATGTTTACTTTTCTTGTAATAGGAATAAAAGTAACGCAAAACATTTTTTAACCACTTCAGCCCTGGAAGGATTTCACACTTTAGGACCAGAGCACTTTTTGCGATTCGGCAATGCGTCGCTTTAACTGACAATTGCGCGGTCGTGCAATGTTGTATCCAAACGAAATTTGCGTCCTTTTTTTCCCACAAATAGAGCTTTCGTTTGGTGGTATTTGATCACCTCTGCGTCATTTCTGATCGCCGCTATAAACAAAAGAAGAGCGACAATTTTGCAAAAAAACCCAAATTTATTACTTTTTGCTAAAATACAAATCCAATAAAAAAAATAAAAAAACATTTTTTCCATCAGTTTTGGCCGATTTATATTCTTCCTCATATTTTTGGTAAAAAAAATCACAATCACCGTTTAATGATTGGTTTGCGCAAAAGTTGCCGCGTTTACGGACGATGAGAATTAATTTCTAGGGTGTTTATATTTTTTATTTTTTACTAGTAATGGCGGCAATCTGTGATTTTTAGCAGTACTGCGATATTGCAGCGGACATATCGGACCATTTTGACACTTTTTTGGGACCATTGGCATTTATACAGCGATCAGTGCTAAAAAAATGCACCGATTACTGTGTAAATGCCATTGGCAGTGAAGGGGTTAACCTGCAGGGGACACTCTAAGGGTTAACTGTGTTCCCTGGGCGTGTTCTAACTGTGTGTGGGCTGCCCTGGCTGGGGAAAGGGAATGATCACGGCTTCCATATACAGGAAGCCTGTGATTATCGCCCTTCCCCCTCTAACAGAACCGAGATCCGTGTTTACATCCACGGACCTCCATTCTTTCACTGCGGGGGGGCCATCGCGGGTAGCCGGTGGCGATCGAGTCCGCCCTACCTGCTCCCCGGCCCCCCCGCCCCCCCCCGCACACAGTGAGTGTGCAAGCGCGCCTCCGACGGCGCGCACGCGCTCACAGCACTAGTTATAGCAGCCACCGTCTTATGACGGCAGTTTGCGATAATGAGCCACTCTTTTGCCGTCAGACTGCGGTCGGCAGTCGGCAAGTGGTTAAGGAGACTTTGTAAAAATAAAAAGTAAAATAATTTATAAAATATGCGAACGCATATGTAAGTCGCTCCCTCCAATGTAAACGGTGTTCAAACCACACATGTGAAGTATCGACGCGGTCGTTAAAGCAAGAGCAATAATTCTAGCAAAAGACCTCTGTAACTCTAAACTGGTAACCTGTATACATTTTTATATGTCACCTATGGAGAGTTTTAATTGTCAATTTGTCGCCATTCCATGAGTGTGCGCAATTTTGAAGCATGACATGGTGGGTATAAATTAGTCGGCGTAACATTACCAATTACCATCGTCTTTCACGATATAACAAAAATTGGGCTAACTTTACTGTTTTCTTATTTTTAAATTGAAAAAAGTGTATTTTTCCCCCAAAAAATTGTGTTTGTTAGACCGCAGAGCAAATACGGTGTGACATAAAGTATTGGATTGACCACCATTTTATTCTCTAGGGTGTATAAAAAAATATATAATGTTTGGGGGCTCTAAGTAACTTGTAACACCAAGTGTAAAAAATAGGCCCAGTCCTTAAAAGGTTAAACTACTATTTATAGAGCTTAGCAATCAAATGTAATATAGCCCTATATTTCCTTAAGATGTTCTTGATGTAAAATAGTCAAAGCATAAATAGATGCGTCTTATTCATCAAATTTTCATTTATAAGACATGTACATAAAACCTAGTTAATGTATTTTGTGTTAACATTCTTTTGAGATTCAATGATATAGCATAAGTCACTAATGCTACATCATTTTACCATCTCATAAGATTATTATTATTATTATTATTATTATTATTATTATTACACAGGATTTATATAGCACCAACAGTTTACGCAGCGCTTTATGAAAGGGGGACAATACAGGTACAATACAATAGAATACAAAGGGATTAAGAGGGCCCTGCTCAGAAGAGCTTATAATCTAATGGGGGGGGGGGGGCAGGTGGTACAAAAGGTTGTAACTGTGAGGAGTGAGCTGATGGAAGTGGTAAAAGATTAGTTGGGGGTGTGATAGGCTTCCCTAAAAAGATGAGTTTTCAGGGATCCCTTGAAGGCAGCTAGAGTAGGCGATAGCTGGACAGGTTGAGGCAGAGAGTTCCAGAAGATGGGAGAGGCTCTGGAGAAATCCTGGAGATGAGCATACGTTTAGATGCTAATTTCTGGTAGAGAGCTGCCACATAATAATGTCCAAACTTTTTACTGTTACAATAATGTAGAGTATTAAAGCGGTTGTATCCTTGAAAAAAAAAAAAAAAAAAAACACCTGCCAGGCAAAGGCATAATGAGCTAGTATGCACCGCATACTTGCTCATTATGTAATACTTAGCTCAGAACAAAGCTCCCGCTGGTCCACCCGGCCCCCTCTGTGGATCCTTTTGGGTTTGCGGCTCCGGCGCTGTGAGTGGCCGGAGCTGCGAGACGTCACTCCCGTGTATGCGTGCAGGAGAACGTCTTTACGACGGACTCTCCGGCAGGGTCCGGCGCTATGCGCAGGGACATCACTGCACATGCACTGATGACGTCAGCGGCGCTTGCAGTGAGAATAGCTCCTAAACCGTACAAGTTTAGGAGATATTCATTTTACCTACAGGTAAGTCTTAGTATAGGCTTACCTGTAGGTAAAAATTAGTTTTTGACGATACAACCACTTACAACACCATTTCTGGCACTCCTCTCCTACATGTAAAAAATCATAATTTTTTTGCTAGAAAATTACTCAGAACATTATATATTATATGACCCTTATTATATAAAAGAACCATTGTGGAAGGTGAACACAGCATTGTAAGTATCAAAACTGTTGTAACCACCTTGACAGTGCAAGTGGACTTCTGTCACCCTTCTTATTATAGTGCACAATGCACATTGCTGGTTATGGTACATACAAGGGTTGATTTACTAAAGCTGAAAAGTGCAAAATCTGGAGCAGCTTTGCAAAGAAACCAATCAGCTTACAGGATTTGTTGTCAAAGCTTGATTGAACAAGCTGATGTTAGAAGCTGATTGGCTACCATGTGCAACTGCACCTGATTTTGCACTCTCCGGTGTTAGTAAATCAATCCCACAGTGTCTATTTAAACCTTTTGCAATGATTTACTTATTTAAATATATATAGATAGCTTGTAATTCTAAAGATTACCCATTGTTCACCTGCTTTGTTTTCTTGATCAGGGTTTTCCATTGTGCAGATTCTGTACAAACTGTCCAGATTATCTGTTTAAAAAAAAAAAGCAATTTTTATAACATTTACATTTATGTTAATATAAAAGATTTAAATCAGTTGTATACACCGCTTGGACCTGCACGGTTCATGAGATATACGTCCTTCATGCAGTCGCAGACAGCAGAGTCGCTTGCGCAGTGAAGGTCTGACGTATCGCGCCGTAACAGAGGAGTGACGTCATCGTGGCTTCGGCCACTCACAGCGCCGGAAGCCTGCGACCCCGGAAGAAATGGCGAGACAACATGTCAGCCCCCACAGTACTGACCGACTCGGCCTGCGGGAGCTTTGTTCTAAGGTAAGTATACTACCGCTTTAAAGAGAAAGTAAACTCTCCCCCATAAGTTATGCCTATATCAATCACTACAAACAGTTAAAATCGCTTTATGCAAATGTCATCTTGCTCCGTTTGTTTTGGAATCTGTACTGTTGCATTTGCTGATGTCACCGGCGCATGGGCACCTTCAACCCGATTCACGGCACGCTCTTTTTGCCGTCAGTCCATAAAGATGTATGCCATGTCTGCCATATCAGCTCTGTGTGGCACAGCACCAAGATCCTGTGGCATTAGTGTCTCCTGATACATCCCATGTGACCTTACACATCACATGGAGCGGGTGTTAACATCGGGACATCGTGTCTAACTGCAGTGGGGATGAGTCATGGGACGCAGTTACCACAGTGATCCCAGAAGTAGAATGAGGCTTGCTAAGAACCCAATGCGGATGCGCGAGATGAAAGACTGGACTAGCAGAAAGGGTGAAAGTAAATTGTAAGATGGACTCCGAAGTCAATAGTTAAAATGGCGCTGGCTTACCCCAAGAATGAGGATTTTTAAAATTTCTGCAAAACCGTATGAAAAAAATGATTGTAGGTTATTTTTTTTATGTGTAATGTGTTGTAATGCATTGCCATACTGGCTTATTTATAAAACAGCTTCATAGGGGGAGAGTTTACTTCCCCTTTAACTTTAAGAATTTACAAATTCAACAACAATTGTGTTTTCTTTTGGATAGACATTGACTTTATAGATAAGTGATACATTTGTTAAACATTTTATTATTTAATATGATATGAAATATTAAAATAATCACGATAATTGAAAGATTACTTGGTTTAAATGATCCATTTTCACTTTTTTAGTTGTAGGCAGCAGATCAAACTTTGAAAAAAAAACATTTTTAACTACTGATACAATTTTCAGTGGTGCGTTGTGTAGTAAACTCCCCCCCCCCCCCCACACACACACAGCTTTAGGCTGCATTTACACAGGGGCGATCCAACTTAGAAGGAATTTGCTAGGCGACTTTCAGGTGACTTACAACATGACTTATGCCAGGCGACTTTGCCTGTGGCCAATCAGAGAAGGGAGGGTGTTCTGTCACATGATTTGCATGTAACATAAATATGCAGCTATAGTAATGTTTTTATAGTTGGTTATTATAATGCCATCTTGTGGTTCTTTTGGATATTACACCTTTCTATTGTATTTTCTTAGTGTGTACCTCCCATCCTCTGTGAGCTATTTCCTCTTCCTAGTTCACTCTACTCTGTAACTTCCTGTTCCGGGTGCACTCTGCTATTCTAGATCCTCTTCCTGTGTCCTCTCTCTCATGAGGTAAAGAATATGGCTACATGCTAGAAGGCCTCACTCAATCCACTCGCATCCTAGGACACATTACTATGTTTTGACCTGCAGTTACCATCTTTCGACCATCTGTCACATTTGTTGTATGCTGTACCTGCTATTCCAATGAATAAACGCTCGTGGAAGAAATCGGTAATTGGTGAGTCACTATCTGATAAGAACTGTCTGCGGTGATCGTATCTGCTTATACAGGCCAGGCATAGAGGTCTCAACAAGGGATAAGTCGCCATTACAACAGTTAGGAGTCATAATAGAGGGAGAGGGTTGCCCCAAATAATTTCTATTCTTTTCACTACAAAGTTGCTTCCATTTAGATGGGGGATCAGACTTCTATTGAATTCTATGTGCACAAGTCAGATAGAAGTCGCCTTGAAGTTGTGCAGGAACCTTTTCTGAAGTCGGAGCGACTACAGTAGTGCACATTAAGACGGCTCCCATTCACTTCAATGGGATTTCAGATGTCAAGTGACTTGAGGCGAGTCAAGTCGGAGCGCAATTTGCCCCTGTGTGAATTGGCTCTTGGTGGGTCACATAAGCTTAATTGTTAACTGTTGTTGAATGTGAAATTATTCTTTCATGCAGGAGTAACAATCAACGAATTAGAACAGTAAATAGGTTTCAGGAATTACATTTCCCGTAACCTAGTTACTAACTTTGAACTGGTTTCAACTGCTTTGAACTGGCTTCAACTGGAATACCTGACTCATTTAAAACTCTTTCCGCTATCTCCATGCAGTAATCATTTATAGCTTCCGTGCTATTATGAAAATTGATTGTCTCCTCTTTTAAAACATATTCTGCAAACTTAAAGGCCTCATACACACGGGCGTATATAAAATAATAAACAAAACGTCGGGCCCGACGTCAAGGAAAAAAAGTCGACGTTTTTCGCCGTTATGCATTGGCGTTTTTGAGCGCTAGTGAGCGTCGGCGTCAATAGGCGTTTTTTAAAAAAAATCATTCCTCTGCTATTTTTCAACCTAAAAACGTCGGCATCAAAAAACGCCGGAAAACGCCGATACAATATTAGGTGGCGTCTGTTGGCGTCTCGTGGCGTTTTGCGGCGCTTTTTGACGTCGATGCAGCCAAGGAACGCGCTGGTCGTGGGTTCTCTGATACGCCGATGCCATCTACAGCTCAAAAACGCCGACGTTTTTTATGTGGCCATTGACTAACATGGGGAGCAGAAAAAAACGTCAGTAGACGCCGGCGTCAAAAAACGCCCGTGTGTATGAGGCTAAAAAGTTAGAAGCATTTTTAATTTTGTGGTGGAATGTACATGCTGATCTTTGTAATACTTAGAGTGTACAATAGACAAAGTGTTACAAAAGATAAAGATTTTCTAACATAAAAAAAGTTTACATTTGTCTCTTTACCTTGCAAACAAACGCCCCGGAGGACACTCCATCTTTTTGATTCGGATGTCCACTAGCCCCTCAGCCATCCAGGACACAACTCTTGATTGGTGGAGACAGAGCAGTGGAGCTATTGGCTCCTTTCGCTGTCAAAGTCAGTCGACCCATCAGGGGAGAGAGGGGGTGGGGCCGGGGCTCAGTGTCTGATTGGATACACAGAGCTCTGACTTGGCTCAGGTGCCCCCATAGAAAGCTGCTGTCTGTGGAGGCACTCAATAGGAGGGAGGGGCCAGAAGCAGCAAAGAGGGACCCAAGAAGAGGAGGATCCCGGCTGCTCTGTGCAAATCCAACTGCACAGAGGAGGTAAGTATAACATGTTTGTTATTTTAAAAAACAACAAAAAAACAAGCCTTTACAATCACTTTAAGGCTTAGCAAAGTCTTCTCACAAAGCAGAAATTGTGGTTCTATGGAGCATGTAACTGACATAGTTTTGTAATGCTATTTTTAAAAATACCAAGGTATCTCAAGCTCATAAAATAAGATGTAAATTACAGATCAATCATCCTAATTAATGCATCCCATTAAAATTATAATCAAGGCATCAATTTAATTCATTTGAATTAGATTTTCAAAAGCTCACAATCTGTTTCCAAATTATGTATTTGAAAACATTCCCATATACTTTAACACTGCCATCTATAAATCATTATAAATATAAATTATTTTTGGACAGTTTTTAAACAGATTTTGACCATTTGAAAGTCTGATTAAAATGAATTAAATCCAGGCCCAAGTGAGAAATCTGATACGTTTTATGCCAATTTTGAGTTGTTCTTAAATCTACATTGCTTAATTATTTGAAATTAGTCCACATACACTATGAAAATGTTAAATACATTAATAGACATATATTACTGAGGTCCCTTTTATAGAGTGCCAAAAATGCTTATGTATAGACCCCAATGTGCTTTTAAAGGAATATCTTCTAGCAAGCTGAATTATAAATGCAATATGTGCAACTACTTTTCAGGGTTTTAATACATTGAAAAGTTAGTTGTAAAAAATGATGGATTGCATACCAAAAATACATCCATTCAATAATAACCTATAATTAAATGTTATTACAAGGCTCCAAAATAAAAAAAAAGGCGTCTTTAAATCAAATACATGTTTTAATGTACAGGTATTAATGCCTCACTTGGGACAATATGCACCCGGCTGTACAGTAACATTGATGTATACAATGCAAGTTAGCACGTCGGTTCCTATTGTTTCTTGGAATATTAGGGGCATCGGATGTCCACTCAAACGCACTATGGTCTTTACCTCACTAAGGAAATACTTGCCAGCAATCTGTGTCTTGCAGGAAACACACTTAGTGCAAGATACATCGTCTTATGTGAACTTTTCTTGGGTGGGATGGGCATACCACTCCACTCACACCTCCTACTCCAGAGGCCTGAGTGTACTGGTTCACAGGTCTTTGGACTTTGAGCTATATGACAAACTAATAGACCCTGAGGGACGTTATGTACTATTGTTTTGTAGGATTTATCGGGTAAGCTGTGTTCTGGCTGCGGTGTATGTCCCGTCTCCCTTCTCACCGGCCATACTGAGAACTGTGTTGGCCTACCAGCTGGGTCACCTGGGGACTCCGCTCATAGTGGTGGGGGACCTTAATGGCTACTTAAATCCCATTTTGGATAAACATCCTCCTATGGCTGGTGGGGGGCGGGGTGGGGGTACGGCGCTTCAGAAGTTCATACAAGAGGTGGGTTGGATAGATCCATGGCGTCTTCGCAACCCCTTTCTAAAGCAGTTTACCTGCTTCTCGAAGACACACATGTCTCTATCACGAATTGATTGTGAGCCTAGAATAAGGCTTATCCATAGGTACTGTAAATGCACATTTAGAAGATATTTACTGTATACTGTGCCGATTATGTCTTTGGTGCATGCGCTCTTAAGAAAGGCCCCCCCTCCTGTGGCTCTCCCGAGCTCTCTCGTCCCACCGGGAGACCCAAGCGACCAGCCGCCACATCTGCCAGCTGGCCGAAGACCCTATCGAAGGCAGATTCAGCTTTGATCGGGTCTCCAATCTAGTAATGTCATGATATCACTTCTGGTTTACTCAGCTGCCAATGGTGCTGATTTTAAAAAATCCCTAGTATTCCAAACCGCTGATTTTGGAGTTTTGAATACTTTTAAGTGCAAAGGAGGGATTTGGGTTCTTATAGACCAGACCTCTCCATAAAGAGTACCTGTCACCACCTATTACTGTAACAGGTGTATCTCACTGCTCCAGACTGCTTCCAGATTATCCTTCCTTGGGGGCACACCTCGGCTCGCTACCGTAGCTTCAGAACAGAGGAAAAAACAATAGGCGGCACTCAAAACGTAATGCTGGTGCTGTATTTATTGACCATAATCAGCCATACAGGGTACAAAGAAGCTCATGTCTTGAGTGAAACGCGTCTACCTTCTTTGTACTCTGTATGGCTGATTATGGTCAATAAATACAGCACCAGCATTACGTTTGGAGTGCCACCTATTACTGTATCCTCGGCTAGCTCCTGAACCTCCGACAGGCACCTTTATGATTATCAGACATGTCTGTAGATAATTTGCATAGATAAGAAAGACACAGACAGAACGATAGTTAAGCAGGGAATTGTGTGTATTGTGACGCATGGGAGGCGCCCTTTATATGGCGGTACACGTCACAGATCATTCGAGAAATGGCACATGCGTACATCATCAAGCAGTAGAGTTGAGTGAACTTCTAGAAGTCCGGGTTCTGCTGGTTCGGCAGAACTTCGGGACAAAGTCCGGGTTCGGGTCCGGACAGAACCCGAACTTTGTCCCGGACCCCGAACCCCATTGAAATCAATGGAGACCCGGACTTTTAGGTACAAAAAGTGCTGTAAAATAGTCCTGGAAGGTCCTAGAGGTCTGCAAAAGGAAGGAAATGTGGGTAAGGGTGGGACAAGTGACCTACAAAGAAATGGGGACAGGGAAATAACTTTAAAAAAATAAAAACATAAAAATGCAAAAATGGAGATCATCTTCAAAATGGGTCTGAAAAGTATTAATTAACATTAGAGGCCATAGAACTGTTCTAAAATCATCTTCAAACTGTGTCAAAAAAATATATATAAGCCGGGAGTACCTATATCACTGTTCTGCAAAATGTGTGTATCACTTTAAATCAAACCGGAAATCAGTGCACATCTCTTCTGCACAAGTATTTCAAGTCTGTGTGTCACTTTAAATCAAACCGTCAATCATTCCACATCTTTTATTCACACTTCTTTTTAAAATGTGTGTATCACTTTAATTGAAACCGTCAAACATTGCACATCTCTTCTGCACAATTATTTCAAGTGTGTGTGTCACTTTAAATCAAACCGTCAATCATT
>BLSH010102277.1:770241-780963 GCA_018402905.1 Glandirana rugosa
CACCAGACCCTCCAGGCCTCAAGCTCACCCCCCCCCCCCAGATGATGGCGACCTCCCAGGTAGAGGCCTCCACAGCACCTCTGCTACATCTCCAGACTTCCACCCGACACTCTCCTCCTGATTAGGCTGACTCAGAGTATTTAAGGAGGCCTGCCCTCTGCCAATCCTGCTTGAGGATTGGTCTGGGCTCCTTAGAACACTCCAGATGGCTCCACGTATCTCTCCTCCAAGTTTCTAGAAAGAAGTGGGAGGTCCTGGTGACCTCATCTGTTGAACCAACTCAATCCTCCCAGAGTCACTCCTCTCGGCTCAGATCAAAACATACCGGCCTGCTCCTATACTCAGGCCTGACTAAATTTTACCTCACCTAGCAAAACCCTGCTAGAAAAACGCACCTACACTATGGGGGCACTACATATCATTATACAGGATTTATATAGCGCCAACAGTTTGTGCAGCTCTTTACAATGTTAGGGCAGACAGTACAATTACAATACAATTCAATACAGGAGCAATCAGAGGGCCCTGCTCATTGGAGCTTATTTTATTTTTATATTTATTTCAGGTACTTATATAGCGCTGTCAATTTATGCAGCTCTTTACATATATATTGTACATTCACATCAGTCCCTACCCTCAAGGAGCTTACAATCTAAGGTCCCTAACTCACATTCATACATATACTAGGGACAATTTAGACAGGATCTAATTTGCCTACCAGCATGTCTTTGGAGTGTGGGAGGAAACCGGAGTAACCGGAGGAAACCTACGCAGGCACAGGGAGAACATGCAAACTCCAGGCAGATAGTGTTGTGGTTGGGATTTGAACCAGCTACCCTTTTGCTGTCAGGCAAAAGTGCTATCCACTACACCACTGTGCCGCTCAATCTAAGAGGGATACAAATGGGTAAAAACTGTGGGGGAGATGCTGATGAAGAAAATAAAAGTGCAGTTGTTAGGTGGAGGCAGGATAGGCTTCTCTGAAGAGAAAAGCTTTTAGTGATTGCCTAAAAGTAGATATATTTGGAGACAGTCTGACAGATTGGGGTAGGGAATTCCAGAGGATGGGAGAGGCTCAGGAGAAGTCCTGGAGGTGAGTGTGGGAGGAGGTGATGAGGGAGCTAGCGAGCAGGAGGTTTTGGGAGGAACAAAGAGGATGATTAGGTTGGTATTTTGAAACTAGCCTCGGCTGCCTATAGCTGGGGGATCAGTTATCCTGACTGGACGTAATATGACGTCCAGTAGGATAAGCCGCCTCATCAGTGCCCATTAGTGAAGGAGAAACATTACTTACTGTATATACTCGAGTATAAGTTGACCCGAATATAAGCCGAGGCACCTAATTTTACCACAAAAAACTGGGAAAATGTATGGACTGGAGTATTAGCCTAGGGTGGGAAATGCACTAGCTACTGGTAAATTACCAAGACATTACACAGGTATTGTAGCCAGAACACAGAGACTCAGCCATTACACAGATATTGTAGCCATTCCACAGGGACTGTAGCCAGAACATAGGGATTGTAGCCAGAACACAGGGATTGCAGCCATTACTCAGGGATTGTAGCCAGAACACAGGGATTGCAGCCATTACACAGGGATTGTAGCCAGAACACAGGGATTGTGGCCAGAACACAGGGATTGTAGCCATTACACAGGGATTGTAGCCAGAACACAGGGATTGTAGCCAGAACACAGGGATTGTATCCATTACACAGGGATTGTAGCCATTAAACAGGGATTCAGCCGTTACACAGGAATTGCAGCCATTACACAGGGATTGCAGCCATTACACAGGGATTGTAGCCATTAAACAGGGATTCAGCCATTACACAGGGATTGTAGCCATTACACAGGTATTGTAGTCAGAACACAGAGACTCAGCCATTACACAGGGATGGTAGCCAGAACACAGGGATTGCAGCCATTACACAGGGATTGTAGCCAGAACACAGGGATTGCAGCCATTACACAGGGATTGTAGCCAGAACACAGGAATTGTAGCCATTACACAGGGATTGCAGCCATTACACAGGGATTGTAAGAAAGCTCTATTTGTGGGGAAAAAATGCTAAAAATTTAGTTTGGGTACAGTGTAGCATGACCGTGCAATTGCCATTCGAAGTGTGACAGCGCTGAAAGCTGAAAATTTGTCTGGGCAGGAAGGGTGTGAAAGTGCCCAGTATTGAAGTAGTTAACTAATCATATTTTGTACAATTCGGTGTTGTCGTATGCCTACATATTTTTGCTAATAGGTGTCCCTCATTTCCATCTCAGAAAGTAGGGAAGTATGCATAACTGAGTAAGTAAAGGATTAGGCCAATTACAGTTCACTACACAATATGATCACTTTACATATTTGCTTTTAGTGGGCTGTCACACCAGTTCCACCATCAATAGGTGGCGCACCTCCCTTAGCAGGACTCTAATGCCAAGCAGCTGGTAAGCTCTGTCTCTTGTGCATACTCAGCAGCCATGTTGGTAAAGGGCATAGGCAATGCAGAGCTCGACTGCTCTTTCTGACAGCACCCATTATTCTCTATGTTTTTAACATAGAAAAAGATGGCCGCTGTGGACTCGTAAGTCTCTGTGGTGATGTGAGACGTCGCACAGCGTACACACACCGACCAATAGCGGCTTCTCTTTGGTGAATGATGTTGTGTGTTGTGATGACGTCAGATCGGCGGTAACGGAGAAAGCACTCTAGTAGTAGTGTAGTGTGTGACAGGGAGTGTGCTGAGCCGGTACGCCGCTTTCTGCCCCCCTCTCCTCCTCCTGGGCTGCTCGTCCTATATGGGCGGCCTGTTCTGTAAGCAGCGCAGCCGCTCCCGTCCTCAGCCCAGCGCTCAGAGCCGGAGGAAGAAGCTGAATACAGTGGACTGTCTGCTGAGGGGACCCTGCCTGCTCTGCTTCCTAGTGCATGCAGAACCCCCTGCCAGGGAGCCCGCTGCTTCCCAGGACTGTGCCCGCCTGCTGCTGCTCTGCCCTGGGGAGCTGAGTGCCTGGCAGGAGAGACACCTGTGCGGAGGACTTCTCAGGGGCCCCGGGCTCCAGGGCACCAACAATTCCCTGCACACTGCAGAAGACATGGTGCACAAGAGGAAGAACTTCGGGGACAACCAGACCACCCTCACCCCCTGCAAACAGCCCCGATGTGCCACTGATGGGGGGGAGGAGGAGGACCTGGCACCACAACCCCATGGGGAGAACCTGGCACCGTGTCCTGGAGGGGAGCCATCAACATGCCATGGAGGAGAGACTGCACACCCCCATAAAGAGCACCTGGCACCATGCCCTGGAGGAGAACCATCAACATGCCATGGAGCAGAGACTGCACACCCCCATAAAGAGAATCTGGCACTGTGCCCTGGAGGGGAGCCATCAACATGCCATGGAGCAGAGACTGCACACCCCCATAAAAAGAACCTGACACCATGCCCTGGAGGGGAACCATCAACATGCCATGGGGCAGAGACTGCACATTCCCATAAAGAGAACCTGTCATCACACCCCCATTTTGAGTACCCGTCACCCTGCCTTGGAGGGGACACTGCACCCCCCCAGACTAGGAACCCATCATCATGCCTTGAAGGAGAGACTGCACACTCCCATGGGGAAGACCTGTCTCCCTGCCTTGGAGAGGACACTGCACAACCCCTGACTGGGGAGCTGTCACCATGCCTTGGAGGGAAGACTGGACACCCCTGTGGTAATAACCTGCCAGTCTGCTCTGGATGGGATACTGGACACCCCCGATGTGAGCACCTGTCATCATACACCCAAACTCGGGGCACATCACCATGTAATCTTGGGAAGACTGGACACCATTATGAGGACCTGTCTCCATGCCTTGGAGGGGATACTCCACACTCCCTAACTGGGGACCCATCACCATGCCCTGCAGAAGAGAATGTACACCCCCGAACTGGGGACCAATCACGACACCCTGGAGTAAAGGCTGTGCACCCCCTGGCTAGGAGTCTATCATCAGGTTCTCAAGGGGAGGCTACAAACCCCAAAACTAGGGACATGGCTCAGTGCTCCAGTGAGGAGACAGTAGCCCCTGTGCCTAGGGATCTGTCATATGGCTCAGGAGGACAGGCTCAGTCTCCACCTGGAGGTCTGACTCACACATTTGCAAATGTTCAGAAGCTACATTGTCCAGGGAAATGTCTGCTTACTGGGGATCCTGCACTGGCCTGTACAGATCAATGTGCTCACTCACTACCTGGAAATATGTCTAAGCAGCTTTCTCCTGGACATCTGGCTACCCTGTTTGTGGAAGACCAGGAACCCCACTGTTCAGGGGTGAAGACACTACAATGCCAAGGGGAAGGCCATGTTACTGGGGATTCTGTATTAACGTATGCAGGACCGCTTTCTAGGGATCCAGTGACCCTCTGCGCAAAGTTACAGTATAAACCTGTTAAAGAGGAGCCTTTGCATCTCTGTACGGAGGACCATAGACAACCTTATGAAAATTATTGTTGCAGTAACAAGTTATCCAGCTGCTCCGCGATAGGCCATGACCACGTACCATCCTCGCTGACCAGTCCTTCACATGCGGAGTTGCCTTCTTCAGGTTGTATCCAGGCAGCTCCTTCTCACTCTCCTAAGGGGGAAGGGGAGACATTGCTGTCTTGTGAGCCATTGCATATTAACCAACTTCCTCCATCTCTGTTATTGAAGGTGAGGAAAGATGGACAGTTGAAGGTTTTCCGGAGCATTGTTTATATCCACCTTTTAGGTTTTTATTTTTTTCTTGTGGGTTTGCATTATGTGCAAAAGGTACCTCTCATACAGCAAATGAAGACAGCGCCAGTTGATAAGATTCAGTAGTCGTGTCTACATTAAAAAAATATATAATTTTTTTTTTTTTTTAATGTTACTTTGGAGAGAAAGCACTATGTAATAAATATCTTAATGCATCTTTTGTTCTCCATATTATGCAATACAACTACTGCATCCCAACTATAATCACTTACGGTCCATGTGCATGGGTGTATATTATTTACGCAGGTGCTTGCTGACCACAAGGTCTGCTTAAAAAGTTGTCTATATCCTGTACTTGGATAACACTCTTGTATCGTTTACATGCGTCCATCATACATGAACACAATTGGCCACCAGAACTGCCCAGGGCTGACATATAAATATCAATGTGATCAGATTAAACATACATTTCATCAATGTGTTCATTACACACAGCTGATCTTTACATCTTCCCCTGAATGAGTCATTCATGCGGGACATGCAGAATAACCTTGGGTGATTAAGAGCAAATCAAAGCCAAGGTTATTCTGGCCACGTGCTGCTGTTATATGTATGATTCATTCAGGGGCAGATGTAAACATGAGTCATGCATAATCAGTGGTGGTGCTGCTGCCTATACATTAGTGATATTTACATGTTGACCTTGAGAAGCATTGTTTCACAAATCATCTTCCAGGACAGTTATTTGAGAGATGATTGGCTCCCCCTATAACTGGAAACGCATCATAAAGCCTATAAAAAGCTCCTCCCACCCTCCGTCCTCAACTGTTTGTGTTTCCACTTGTCCAGGAGTACACACTGCAATGTTTAGTTTCCCCCTGGATCTGGTCATTGTGGTTATTGGGGCCCCCCTTGGTGTAGGTCCTTGTCTACTTCAGCTGTATCTTTCCTCCCTAAGGGGCATTGTGTCTGTTACCTCTGGCTGCGGCAGAGATACTGGAGGTGTGAAATGCAGTTCTTGAAGAGGATGCAGTGTTTTTCCCCTGTGGTTCTCCCAGCCTGTTGGAGAGGACAGAGTATTGGGAAAACATAGTGCAGCCTGGAAGGACCAGGGTGCTTTCTGTCACATTTCCAGTGCCGGAAGATGGCGACGATAGGTGCATGGAGGGGTGAACTGTCAGAGGTCTGCAGAGTGTCATGACATGAAGACTTGGCCTAATGGACAGATGGCTCTAGTCTGCCTGGGCTCCCATGATTAAATAGGGTGGGGAATCACCAGGGGTTAAGGAGACGCATGGGTAGGAGAGATCTGCACCTCCATATATAAGCCTATGGGCCTTTTCACACAGACATCAGCCGTTCAGTCACATTTTTTCAAAGGAAAAAAAACAATTCAGTTTACATGAGAGTTCTGTTCAGTTTACATCAGTGTACATTCATTTTTTCTTAGTTGTAAAAGAAACCAATCAGAGTTAACAAAATTATAAAGAGAAAATGTTTCTTGCCTAAAAATGGACATAAATGCAGCAGATGTAAACAGATGGCATCTATTTACATCCATTCCATTCCATTTAATTGGCTCTGGATGTTGGCTGTTCAATAGACATATATTGTGGTTCAGTGGACACAGAATATTCTGCTTTTAAAAGACACAAATCTGTGTGAGATAGACTGGAAGGTAGAACCACCTGATATGCTTCAGCTTTCCACCTGTGTGGCAAGAAACATGTATGTGTGCTTGGAGAATATGGGTCGCCTGCACCCCTTGGACACTCCAGCTGATAAGATTCAGGAGTCAGGACCCGCTACCTTTGGTGGTTAAGTCGGTACCCTTTTTAGCTGATGCCAAAGTTGTATTTGTTAGCACCACAGCTAGAACAAGGGCCTTTGTTCTGCTAGTGGGCAATTGGCTTAAGGTTTGGGAAATGCCACATAGTTTATTCTTGGAGGTTAAATCGTACAGCAGTAGCATACATTAACCAGCATGTCTGACAGCCTCTTTGTCTCATGAGATCCTCACATAGCCAGTGCAATGACTAATGTTGCTGTTGGCTGTCCATATCAAGGAGCTCTGCATGTCTTGTTGAACTATCTGAGCAGAGTTTGAGTACAGCAGGGCATCTGGAAACTGAACCCACAGGTTTTTCAAGAAGTTTACAAGCACATGGGGATGCTGAAGGTGGATCTCTTTGCGTTCAGCTTTGCTGGCCTTAGCATGGTGGCCATGAAGATCATTCATGGCAAAGCACAGGTTATTATGATAGCTCCTTTGTGTCCAAAAGAGGTCAGTTCTCACTTTAAGCCTAGGTTCATATTGGTATGATTTGGCATGTGATTTGACATGTCAAATCTCATGCTAAGTCGGCAGCTTTTTGCTGGCAATAGCACCGTCCGAATCGGTGTGACGCTGACTTTTCAGCGCCGCACCGATTCCTTAAAGTAGTTCCTGTACTACTTTTGGCGACTTCGGGTGCGATTTCAATAGACATCGGTGTAGATGTCTGTCAAATCGCCCCCGAAAGTCGGACAGCGTTGCCAGGTTGAAATCACAATTTCTAACCCGCAGCAATATGAACCTAGGCTTAATCTCTCTGGCAATCTCTATGGCATGGGTTCTGCTTATCCAACTACATCTCTTATCTCGGGGTCCAGTGTTAAACCCAAATCCTTAGCTCTTCCACCTGGTGACCTGGAAGCTGAGTGAAGGATTTTTAGAGACAGGGAATGTTCAGAAAAAAATTATAGATGTAGCCTTAAGATGAGTACCAGGGGAAAAAAATGTTACAGTATGGAAGAGCTTTTGTTCCTAGCATAGGGGGTTAAACAGGAAAATGTGTTAAATTTGCACACTTCTAGACTTAGGAGGGTGTTTAGAAGGGATTCCCACCTAGCACCCCTTTGCTACAGCTGGCAGCACTTTGGGCCTTCCTGGAAACTAGACTTGCTGAAGATCTCTTAGCAAAAAGGTTCATGATATCTAGGGAACGTTGCATGTCTGGAGTGGCCAAAACTACAACTCCCTGGAATTGTCTTTAGTACTAAATGCCTTTACCAAATAGAACCCTTTGAACTCATCGGTGACTGCATCCTTAGATTTCTTACACCTAAGATGGTCTTCCTACTAGCTGTTAGTTCAGCCAGATGGATTAAAGACATGAAAACTTCGGGTGCGAAAGCACTCATTGCCCTGAATGGGAGGCAGTTTTCAGGTGCTTTACAGGCGCTATTTCTAGTGCTAAAATGCCTGAAAACTGCCTCAGTGTGAAAGGGGTCTTATTGGCTTGTACAGCATCTAATCAAACCAATCACAGTTTGATCGGATGCTTTGGAGGCCAGTGGAGGGAGCTGGGGATCTAAAAGACCTCGGATTTCCCCATAAAGAGGACCTGTCACTGCCCATGCTATCGCAAGGGATGTTGTTAATACCTTGTGATAGCAATAAAGTTGAAAAAAAAATAAAATAAAGGTACAGTGTTAACAAAAAAAATACACTAAAAAAAAAAAAAAAAATGAACACCCCCCCCCCCCCAATCTATGCTCACGCACAAAAGCAAACACTTACATGGATCCCGAATGCATATGTAAACAGTGATTGCACCACACGTGAGCAATCGCCGTGATCATCAGAGCACGAGCAATAGTGCCAGACCTCCTGTGTAACTCTAAACTGGTAATCTGTAAAGACTTTTAAAGCGTCGTCTATGGAGATAGGTACCGTAGTTTAGTGCCGTTCAACAGGCATACACAATTTTAAAGCTTGATATGTTAAGTATCTATTTACCTGCCGTCGCATAATCTTTTATATATTACCAATAAATTGGGTAATATACTGTGTTTTTGTTCACTAAGATTCACTGAAGTGTATTTTTGAAAACCGCTGTGCAAATACTTTGTGTCATAAAAATATTCTCCAGGGCCTCTGCTTAAAAAAAAAAAAAAATTTATATATATATACAGTACAGACCAAAAGTTTGGACACACCTTCTCATTCAAAGAGTTTTCTTTATTTTTTATGACTATGAAAGATGCTGTGGTAGCCATGCTGGTTCAGTATGCCTTCAATTTTGAATAAATCCCCAACATTTATAAGGCAAGAAATCACACTTATTAAACCTGACGGGGCACACCTGTGAAGTGAAAACCATTTCAGGTGACTACCTCCTGAAGCTCATCAAGAGAATGCCAAAAATGTGCAAAGCAGTAATCAAAGCAAAAGGTAGCTACTTTGAAGAACCTAGAATATGACCTATTTTCAGTTGTTTAACACTTTTTTGTTATGTAGATAATTTCACATGTGTTAATTCATAGTTTTGATGCCTTCAGTGTGAATCTACAATTTTCATAGTCATGAAAATAAAGAAAACTCTTTGAATGAGAAGGTGTGTCCAAACTTTTGGTCTGTAATATATATAACTTGGGAGTTCTAAGTAACTTTGTAGCAATAAAATGAGGATTTATACATGTGATGTCAAGAAATGTCAGAATTGGCCAGGGTGGCAAGTGCTTAATAGGGTCACTGTACTCAGAATTGTTAACGTGTACAATGTAATTCAGATCTGGACTGCAAATTGGAGGTCTGAATGCAGGAAGATTACACTAACAATTTACACAATGTGATCCCATAGTAAAAGAAATGTACTTCCCAGGGCTGCTGCACCTATCAATCCGCCGAAAACCAACACCAGGAGCTGATTCTCAAAAGTCAGGACAAGTAATACAAATATGAAGTGAGAAAAGCAGCGCCACACACTTAATGTGAGCCCAACGATAGATCATTAGAAGATGAGACGATCAGCCATTTAATTACACAAACCCTTTTTTACCTCCTGAATGCATCTCAGTGTAGAGCTGTAAGAGGAATTAAGCTGTCTTTAAGTAAAATACATACGTTAACTTTTAGCTTTACCTTATACATTAAAAAAGTTATTTAATCTCTTGCATTGTTTAGTGTGCCTATGAATAAAAAGAAAACATAAATATGGGCCAATATATGCCATTGGGGGACTCCAGCGGAGGAGGTATGAGACTGCTCTGCCCTGCACAGAGCAGGTAAGTACAGTATAACATGTTTATTATTTAATAAAAAAAAACTGAAGGTTTGCAATCACCAGACTAATTGACTTGAATTGTGTCACCTGAACAGCATCAGCAGTTTACTGATTGATATTTTTTTTTTCAACTTTTGATTATGACCCAGTAGATACTATATTTGTATGGTCATTAAAAGAAACTTAAAGTGATATTAAAGTGTTTTTTTTTTTTAAATACCATGTCATACTTACCTGCTCTGTGCAGTGGTCTTGCACAGAGCAGCCCCAATCTTCCTCTTCTCGGGTCCCCCACTGGTACTCTTGGCTCCTCCCTCCTGCCGAGTGCCCCCACAGCAAGCAGCTTGCCATGGGGCACCCGAGCTGCTGCTCTGTGTGTCCATTCAGACATGGAGCTGCAGCTTGCTCCCTCTCTCTCCTCATTGGCTCATGGACTTTGACAGCAATGGGAGTCAATGGCACCCACTGCTGTGTCTCAGCCAATGAGGAGGGAGAGTCCCGGACAGTCGACTCTCGTGCAACATCGCTTGATCGAGATGGGGCTCAGGTAAGTATTGCGGGGGGGGGGGGGGAAGCCACACAGAAGGCAGAATGCATTAAGATAAAAAAAACTTTCTGCCTTTAGAACCACTTTAATGGTGATAGTTTTGCTGCATTATTGCTCTTAAAACTGGTTGTTTTCTTATTAATGTTTTCATTGGAATATATTTAATGCTGCTGTTGCCTATTTTACTGTATCTTTTACAGGTAATGAGTGTATATCATTGTGCATGTGCAGTTTGTAAAATTAGAATTATTTTGAGCATTTATTACAGCGTAAACCACTAATCTAATATATTTTCTTTACAGATTTTCTCTCTCTTGTCACTGAATGAGCGTTGTCTTTCAGCATCTCTTGTGTGCAAGTACTGGCGGGACCTTTGCTTAGACTTTCAGTTTTGGAAGCAGCTGGATCTCAGCA
>BLSH010102277.1:789943-807995 GCA_018402905.1 Glandirana rugosa
GACGTTGGTGCCCAACTTTTTACCTAGTAGATATCGGTCGGATTACGGGCCACGTGTGTTAGGTTTTTAACCTGCTATCTGGCAGACTGAAAAAGACGAACGATCAGCGTGATACAATGATTACAATGCTTTTAAGAACATGTTGTCTTATTTTTAAGCCTTCGCTAAACATAACATAAAAGTCTGCTGTTGAGAAGACTAATTGGTGTAGTCCTGGCGGGTGGCAATTTACTGCCGCCTCGCCTGGACGATAATTACGCCCACCTGCAGTATACTACAGGAGGGAAATTCGGCCCTGCTGTTCACCCCTGTCGGTGAAGCGGCGTGTCCTGGGGACACGCCGACACCGACAGAGCCGGGATGCACGCGCCCGATCGCGCGCAATCCCGGCTTAAAGGGAGGACATCATATGACGTCCACCCGCATTAATAGCAGGTCCGCTCCGCCGTCATTTAACGGTGGGCGGTCCTGATGTGGTTAATCAGAAGAGTTGTCGTCTGAAAATACAATACAAATCGCTTCCGAATTTTTATTCTGTTGTACAAGAATTTTCGTAACATTAGTAACATAGTGCGACTAGCAAGCAGAAAAAGTCAGACGGTCTATCGTCCAATTTTTGGATTGTGTGCACCGGGCATTAGGCTGGCTATAGATGATCCATTTTTCAACCCGTGGTTGCAGGAAAGAAAATCACGAAATTCCTCCAATCATTGTTGATGGAGGAATAGCGGAGCCATTGTGTTCTCACTGCTGGAGAAGCCGTCCCCGTCGGGAGAATACCGTAAGTACTGCTACTGACTATAATAGCCACTGGCAATAAATGTATAAACAGGTTGGTTTTACCCAAGTTGATCAATCAGCCTGCCCATACATGGTTCGAATCTCGGCCAGTCCCTGTTAAAGCAGCCAGAGTTCAAACCATCTACAGTATCTCACAAAAGTGAAAAGTACATCCCTCACATTTTTGTAAATATTGTATTATATCTATTATATATTATATATACAGAGGTACTGTATGGTCGACTTTAAGACCTAAAGCTGTTAACTCCCACAGCCCCGGAAGTTCAGCAGCAGGAAGAGAACAGGTAAGTCCTGCAGTGACAATTTCTTCAGAATCCAGCAGCCTGCACATTGAAGGTCATACCTTCTTATAGGCAGTAATGTATTAAAGTAATGTACCTAAAGCTGTAGAGAAAATGTTTTTTTTTTTTTTTTAGGTAAACGTAATGAGGAACTAAATAAAACAGGAATAAAACATTAAAAGTCAGCAGTTGAATACTGTAGCTGCTGACTTTTAATAATTGGACACAACCTGTCCAGGGATCCAGCGCAGTCCTAACCCGAGCCATCGTCAGGTCCAGGCCGGCACGTTTATTTTGGGAGGCTGGCTTGACTGATTGCAGCTTCACAGCCAGCTTCCCACTGCACATACGAGAGCCGTGCTGTGTGATTGGTCCCGCAGCTGTCTGGGACCTGTGACGTGTCCCAGAAGGCTGCGGGGAAAGGAGAGGGTACTGAAGTGAATACCTGTCAAAACCAGATACCAACCCCCCCCCCCCCGAAAAAAAAAATGAAGTGCCAAAACGTAAAGAGGAGGAGAGGGGAGGGAGGGTTGGAGGAGGCAGACAAACACAACTTTCCTTTCTGGGTGAAGTTTTGCTTCGAAGAGAACCAGTCACTAATGTGCATTTTTAGTAGTATGAAATGTCATTCTTGGTATAAGAGTGCACACTTACCTCTCAAGGGTTATTTTTTGTCTAATATTTAGACAAGCAGAAGTAACATTTCTACAGGCTGACTTGCTGTCTTATTAAAGTGGTAGTAAATTGTTGAAAAAAAAAAAAACCCTGCAAGACAATAGCATAATGTGCTAGTATGCATCGCATACCAGCACATTATGAAATACTTTAGAATGAAACTCCCGCAACGCACCCAGATCACCGCTGAGGAGCTTACATGTTCCCTCTGCGTTTCTTCCGGGTTTGCGGGCTCCGGTGCTGAGTGGCTGGAGCCACGATAACGTCACTCCTGGCAAGTTCCTGCATTATCCGCCAGCTTTTTAGAGCGCATGCGCCGCTGGCATCAGCAGCTGCATGCAGGAGGAATATCTCCTAAACCGTGCAGGCTTAGAAGATATTAATTTCACCTACAGGTAAGCCTTATTATAGGGGCTGCTGAGAGAGTTGGGAGTACTAAGAGAGCTGGCAGAGAGAGCCAGAAACAGAGGTATTTTGCGAGTCTGTCTTAGGGACCAACCAAGAGCCAAGGTTTAAAGCCTATACAGTGGTGATGCTGAAGAGAGCAAGGTGGCATGGAATTATTTTTTTGTTTTATAATTTGATGGTGAATATCCCCTGTGTGGGCAATTTATTTTTGGTAAACTTTAAGTTAGTTAAATAAAAGTGGGCCAACAAGCCCTAACATACAATTTGGACTGGAATGGACTCATTGCTTCTACCACTGAGCTAATTACTCCAAATATCACATGGCAGGTGTCATTTTAGATGCTGTTTTGTGTTAATTCCATCTTTGTTTTCCACCATCTCTAATTCATGAAGTCCAATGACTTATAACGCCCTCTACTGTCCTCCTTAAAGCGGTAGTAAACCCATCCATTTAACAGTTTAAAAAACAGTTACATTTCCAGCACGTGCCGGAAATGTAACACGCCCATTGGTTGTGCTGTAAACTAAACTGTCAAACCATCCAATGGCTGGTGTCATAGCTGATCACATGTGCAGCACCATGGCAGTTGTAGATTAAACAGAGGCCAAGATGGCAGCTGCCTTGGCTGAAAAGGATAGGAGGGTTTACTACCACTTTAAGGCTCCATTCACACCTGAGCATTTGTAACTCAAATATGCCTGAAGCATGAAGCTACAAAACGCTGGAGGGGAAAAAATCAATGTTTCTGAATGGAGATGGTTCACATCTCCACTCAAAAATGCCTGAAGCCAAACGCCCGATGCTCAAACTACTCCCGAAGGTATTTTTGTCACGTGAATTGGGCATATTCCAGCGTTCTGACACTTTTCTATTAACATATAATCAATGGAAAAGCGTCAAATGTGCGTATTAGCGTGACATTAGGCGTTTGCAAATGCCCGATGTCGCGCGACAAAACGCTTCAAATATGCCCAAAAACTTGTCTCTCAGGTGTGAATGCAGCCTAAGACCCCTTTCACACTGAGGCAGTTTTCATGCGTTTTAGCTCTAGAAATAGCGCCTGAAAACTGCCTCCCATTCAGTGCAATGGGTGCTTTCACACCCGGGCGGTGCGCTTGTGGGACTTCCAGAAATGTCCTGCAAGCAGCATCTTTGCAACAAATGTGCCGCAACACAGGAGTTTTTAAAGCGCAGCTTAAACAGCGGTAAAGCATCAGTGTGAAAGGGGTCTAAGAGAGGGGAGCCAAGGCAAAGGGAACTTGTTGCTGAAGTCTCTAGAACTGCAAGGTTATCATATCAACCTACTAACTACTGCTGGCTGAAAATGATGCTCGTGTTTTGTTTTATGGAACTATATTGAGGTTGCATAGTCACGGTACAACCCAGGGGAAGTGCTGTGGTCTGGCTTAATCATTTGTCAATATGTGATTATTTCAAATAAGTATCCACAATATTGTCTGCTGGCTGAAATTACTCATCTGTTTGGATCTCATTTAGGATACTTAGGATTCTCAGCAGTCGCCGATTGTGTTTATGCAGTTAATTGCTGCTTGTAAAGTATGATGAAGAATGGCTTTTGTACAAGCAAGCTTTTTTCCCCAACTGCTACAAAAACCTTCAAATGATTTGTTTTAGTCAGATTTTCTTTTCCATAGAAAGGAAGAGATTGTAGCTTCATTTGTAAAAAAAAAAGTTTTTGTAATTTTATAATTATTTTGTAGTTTTATATTTATTTTGGAAAGAAATTTTGGCTCCCAAAAACTAAAAAGGAGATTTATTTGAAGGGGGAAATAATGTGACTGTTACTGTTGTGCTGCCTGAATTATAGGTCAATAAATAAAAGCAGAGCCAGGATTGATTACTGTAAAACATGGTGGATGATTTTGTCTTTCTTCTCAGAAAAGTAATGTAATAAGAATTCTACTATATGACCCTTTAGCTAGACGCGCTTTGATATTTAATGGTAAGTTTTCAATTTGCCATATGAATGCAAAGTGCATGAGTAAAAGAACTGAAGTATAATCTTAATTTACATTAACCTACAATAAACTTTAAAGCTGATCTACAGGGTTTCTTTGAATTGAAACCATTCGTTTGGACCAAGCTGGTAACTTCGGGTTGATTTACTAAAACTGGAGAGTACAAAATCTGGTGCAGCTCTGTATAGAAACCAATCCGCTTCCAGGCATTTGTCAAAGCTTAACTGAACAAGCTGGAGTTAGAAGCTGATTGGCCTCATGCACAGCTGTAACAGAACTGACACTCTCAAATTGTAGTAAATCAACCCCACAGTGCTGGGTTTCAGCTGTTAAACAGACTTCCCATCTCACACCCGAAACAATACAGAATCAGTCTCAGGCCCTCAGCCATTCATTGGTATCTCTGTATTCTGTGAATGAATACAAAGCTTCCTCTAAATGGCTGAGGCGGACTGATGACTGCCTAAAAATGGTTACTAATAATAGATTTAACCATTTGTTGGCAGTTTATCCACTAGGCTTATTTTAAGTGAGGACTTTTGGGGTTTAGATGTCATTAATTTTATACCTACCAGGCCAAAACATTTAGTAAAATAATTATACATCTTTTAGAAATCTGTTGTTGATGCTGACATAGAGAAGTAGATGGTTGTGATTCTGTATGCCATTGTAAATTGTAATGTATATGACAGTTGGTTAATGTATCTTTTTTTCTTGTTTCAGGTGAAGGATAGCTTATTAGAAAAGATTGCCTCTAGATGCTGGAACATAACAGAAATGAACATTTCAGACTGTCTGAATGTGACAGATGCTGGCATCTGCAAACTGGCGATGAATTGCTCAGGTCTGGTGAAATACACTGCCTACCGGTGTAAACAGCTGTCTGACTCATCACTTGTTGCTCTGGCTACACATTGTCCTTCCCTGCAAAAGGTGCATGTTGGGAATCAGGATCGACTAACAGACATGGCACTCCACCAGGTATGATCGATAGTATTTGATGCCTTCATTGTAAATCTTTTACAAAAAGCATATTGCTGACATACATTTTCTACACCACTTTTCACACATTCTTGAGGCATAATGAATTAAGCTGGCCAGGCACTGAATATTGGCTGTGTGGTCATCCTCGATCGACAGAAGTTGATAGTTCAATTGACTGCTGTCAAAAGGACATGTTGGAAGTGGATTACAAGAAAGTGAGCATCAAAAAATCATACAGCAACTTCAGTCATCCATGGCCTCTCTAATTACTGAGCTGCAGTATGCTGTGAAGGTGGAGCTCAACTTCAGCCCATCAGATAATGCCTCGTATTTAGTGATAAAAATGCAAGACACTTCCTGAATGGCTGAGATGCCACATGACCGACTCTTACTTTCTAGCCACAGAAGGGAAGTGTGTGGGACAGCAGCAAAACCACATTTATTTCAGCTAAGCTGGCCCAAACTAACTTTTTAAAGTGACAGGAAACATGGACTTCTTGTAGTTTGCACCATCCTAAGTTGATGAAGACTATAATTGTGTGGTGGCATTAACAGTGGAGCTATGGGCAAAATAAACAATTACATATATTACACAGTTTGTCTGTAGAATTAACACAGCATGTTTTTCTGCATCTCCCTTAACATAGTTTTATTTTCTGTTGGTCCTGCCAGTAGATTCATTATTTTTTTCCTTCCTGTCATAGGGCTACAAAACTGTTTGTTTTGCAATGAAATCACACAGAAGCATTGTCATCCTATGGTTAATTTGCACATTTAAATATAATTTAAAGTGGTTGTAATCCTTTCCATATACCCAGTGAAGTGACTGGCCTCAGATGATACACAGAGATGCAACAAATCCTCCTACAGTAGTTGTACCTGTCCATCTGCAGCCTCTCTTCTCTACATCCATTCAAAGTGCTGAATTTTTAGGCTCGTCTGAGAGTTTATAAAAAAAGAGGGTGGAGAGCTGAAGTTACACACTGCAAAGCTCAAATACACCCCCTCCACACAGCTCACAGGAACAGAGCTGAGGCTGCCAATCAGCAGGAGCTCCCTCCCTGTCACCATTTTTCTCTTGGTGTCAGGAAAACTTGTCAGAAGTGATTCATGCTGATAGCTAAGGAATGAAGCATACACTTTATTGAGACAAGTACACACAATAGCGGGATATGCTTATTTCATATTTCATGTCTGAGGTTTACAACCACTTTAAGAGAGAAATAAATTAAAGCCTAGCTCCAGCTAATGTTTTTTTACAGCAAAAGGAGGTTGTTTTGAACCTTTTTTGAAAAAGGTTAAAACTACATGAATGAAAGTTGTAGCAGCCAGTTTTGGCCTATTAAAGTAAGTAAAAAATAATGGATAATGAATAAAACCATGGTTCTAGGGAACCTGGAAATAAAAAAACAATACTAATTAACAGTTAATGCTAACAACAGACTGCATCATATCTGGAAATTTTGCCCATGGTTCTTTTTTTAACAGTGAATACAGTAGTACAGAAGTGACTTCCCTGCTAGTGAAGCTTCACCCGGATGTATGCTGGGTTGCCTATCTAATACACCTGACTCAGTCATCCTATCAGCCAAGTGAAGGAGTTCAAACAACATTCTTTCAATGCTACCATGATGCAGCATTGTCAGCATTGAACAGGAAGTGCTTTTACTGGCAGGATCTCCAAGTAAGAAATTTTGCAAAAGATAAAAATATTTGCTTAAGAAAACTGCACATCGAGATATAATGCCAGGCATACTAAAAGGTAGATTTTGGGCTTCCTTATATTTAAAAGTGGTTTTAAATCCAAAAGCAAACATGTATTATATTGCAGCTTACCATTTCTTAGATGTGATGGCTGCATTTGTTTTCTTTAAGCTTTCTTTACTCTTTTCATCTGGTGATCAAGTCAGAAGGTCTGATGTTTTTCAAAAAGACAAGCTCTGAAGCAGTTGCAGAGATGAAGCAAACCATTTAACACTAGCAGGGGTGCTTCCAATGATCAACTTTAATTTATTCATGTAAAACCTTTATCCCAAAAGGAAATAAAAAAAAATGTTTGCTATAACTGCTTAGAAAGTATTAGCTGGAGTTTGGCTTCAGTTAGTGTTTTTAAATTTGTTAGTGCATCTAACACTCCCCTCCCCCCAGACTGACAATACTGCTGTCCAAAGGTGCCCTGTTCTCCTTCATCCAGAGTGGAAGCTCTGTAATACCGTATTTTCCGGCATAAAAGGCGACTGGGCGTATAAGACAACCTCCTAATTTTCTAGTTAAAACATAGGTTTTGGGCTATACTCGCCATACAAGACTACCCCCCCCCGGCTTCATATTTCCTTCTTATTGCTGGAGCCATGATGGGGTAATCCGTCAGCCCGCTGGATGTGCAATAATACTGTATGTACTGTAGTTTCAGCTACTTACAGTATACCACTCTGAGCCAATCACCGCAAGTGATGTATTCTATGATGAATACAAAGCCTGCTCGGATTGGCAGAGGTTGTAACATCATCACCCCTCCTCTCTGACTCAATCTGAGCAGGCTTTGCATTCATTAATCGAATACATCGCTCACAGTGATTGGCTCAGCGCGGTATACTGTAAGTAGCCGAAGCTACATATACAGTATTACCGCACATCCAGCGAGCTGGCAGATTAGGGACGTTCGTTTTGGGCCAGCTTGGCCCAAACAAACTAAAGGTTCACATTTTATACCCAGCGTATAAGACAACCCCCAATTTTTGGGGGACGTTTTTAAAGCGGAGTTCCACTCAAAAGTGGAACTTCCCCTTTAAGGGAAGGTGACCCTCTGACATGCCACAATTGGCATGTCATTTTTTTGGGGGGGCGGATGCCCTGTTTTCACAGGGTCCCCGGTCCCACTTCCTCCTCTGGCGCCGCAGAACCGGAAGTTCACCTTCCTCCCCTCCCATCCGGCGATCTTCTGGGACACGTCACAGGTCCCAGAAGATACGCCGGCCATTCACAGTGTGACTCGCGCGTGCGGTTTTGAAGCCAAAGCCGGGTGCCCACACTTGTGATGCCGGCGCCGCTGAAGGGAGGGGGAGAAGAGCGAGCCTTCAGGTGGCCGCATCGCTGGACCGTGGGACAGGTGAGTGTCCGATTGTTAAAAGTTGGCAGCTACACTTTTTGTAGCTGCTGACTTTTAGCTGGGTGGAACTCCGCTTTAAGTATAAAAAGTCGTCTTATACGCCGGAAAATACGGTATGTTACTGGTCAGATCACCAGGTTGAAAACATAGAGGAAAAAGCCTAAGAAAAGAAAACTGATGCAGCCACTACATCCAATGATTGGTAAGCTGCAACATAATATATGTTTTGAGTTAAATACCACTTTAAGGAGTACCAATCATCAAAGTAGTGCCTATCTAAGTATTCAGTATTAAATCATCTTTAAAGCGGAACTTTACCCATGACAACTTGATAAAAAAATAATGTCCTTTTATCAATATCAACATACATTCCACATTAATAATTATGCTACTAAAATCAGTGTGTGCTGTAAATTAGGAAAAATGATAAGTGTACCCGCGCTAGGACAAATATATATATATGTACACCTTGAGACTGCTGCCTTACAGGGACTCCGTCCTAGGAGGGATGGGTAATGAACAAGAAACGTACAGGAATGGCGCTGTCTCTAATGTGATCAGATAAAAAGTTTAAAAATGATATAAGATGTGTAAATTATTATATAGAGGGTTATTATATCTTGTAGTGGAATGTGATGGATAAAAATAAAACAATGCTCATACGTAAAGTGTTAAAGGTCCCATAAAACATCTCAGGGTTAAAAAGTCCGTAAACTTCCATAAAAAATAAATAGTGATTATAAAAATTAATAATAATAAAAATGTGAAAGAAAATTCCAAAGAGTGATTGATGTGAACAGTGATATAAAAAATAAATATATCCAAAAAATAGTGGTCAAAAAGTTGCAACAGTTTATAATGAATCCTTCAAAATATTATTCCTTCTGTAAACAGTGTGTGCCCAATAAGGTGACTTGTGTGCTCATATAATCCACTGAAAAGGAGGTAACATCCACTCGTACTCCCCCAGTCGTGCCCTCATTTACCAGATTTTTCTCACCCCTACAGGGGTAGTGCGCCTTTGGTAAATGGGGTCTTTACGTTCTGCACCGGCTCCTTTCCCTTTAAGGGATGGGAAGGTCCACGTTGTTCCTCCGCTCCTCTGTGTGCCACTGCACAAGGTATCCTGATTAGAACCGCTCTATACCAGCCTTCCTTTCCGCCCGTCCATGGGTCCCATACGGAAAATAGGGGAGAAATAAAACGGATCCTCAATAGTGTATTATCGTTGGTATATTTATTAAAAAATTTTCCTTTAAAAACATCCAAAGCGTCTCCCCGTGAAAACAGAGCTGGCAGGCTTCACCTGCTTGAGGAAGGTTGGATCCTCTTCCTCTTCGCTCGCTCTGCGTTCCACCTCGTGGAACCACCAAACCGGAAATGACGCAGTCACTGCCTCAGACGACGTCAAGTGACGAAACGCGTAAGTGTGGCCTAACGTGCTGCGTCATTTCCGGTTTATTATTATTCATTTTTATAATCACTATTTATTTTTTACGGACATTTACGGACTTTTTAACCCTGAGATGTTTTATGGGACCTTTAACACTTTACGTATGAGCATTGTTTTATTTTTATCCATCACATTCCACTACAAGATATAATAACCCTCTATATAATAATTTACACATCTTATATCATTTTTAAACTTTTTATCTGATCACATTAGAGACAGCGCCATTCCTGTACGTTTCTTGTGCTGTAAATTGCCTCCAGCATTGCACCTGTTTCTTCTTGCTGGAGGCTGTCATTTGCTGAAGCCCAGAGCCTCTGTAAATCTTAAAGCCCCCTGCAAATCTTAAAGTGTAAATCTTAAAGTGGAACTAAACCCATTAATTTACAGAGGAAGTAAACCCTGGTGGGTTTTTCTTGCATTCTTTTTCCCTGCAAAGTTAAGGCATATTGTGCTAGTATGTGCTTACAATGATCCACTTTAATTTATTCATGTAAAACCTATAACCCAAAAGGAAAAAAAAATGTTTGTTGTAACTGCTAAGAAAGTATTAGCTGGAGTTTTGGCAACAGTTTGTTAGTGTTTTTAAATTTGCTAGTGCATCTAACATCCCCCCCCCCCCCCGTCCCCCAGACTGACAATACTGCTGTCCAAAGGCACACGTTTAGGAAATATTTACAGTACCTATAGGCAAGCCTTATTCTAGGCTTATCTATTGGTGCAAATTACTCAGGAAGGTTAACGTCCTCTTTAACCACTTAACGTGAATCGCCGTATATAAATGGCGGCTACTTTTAGTGGAAGTATCGAGATATCGCCTGCAGCTACAGGCTCTATCCAGGTACCATTTTTTTAGAGCGGGCGATTGGCTATCCATCGATAATGGCCGATCCGGCTCAGGAGCTGTTCAGTCGTTATCCCAGGGAGCGGGAGGGGACACCCCCCCTTTCGCTGCTCTTCTCCGGCCTCCCATCCCACCGGGAGACCAGAGCTCTGATCCGGCACATCCGCCGGCTAGAAGGAGACCCGAAGGAAGCTGGAATCGGCTCTGATCAGGTCTCCTTCGTCAAATTCCGGAACCGACGTCACAACGTCCCTTCCGGTTTACTCTGTGGCTAACGGCGCCGGTTTTAATAAAACTACAGTATTCAGAATCACCGTTTTTGGCGATCTGTATACTGTAAAGTGCAAAGGAGGGATGGACTGTCTTTTAGACCTCCCATCCCTCCATAAAGAGTACCTGTCACCTAGAGCTGCACGATTAATCGTATTAAAATCACGATCTCGATCTACCCCCCCTGCGATCTCCATTGGGAATTACTGCGATTTTCAGTGCAGTTAATGGGGTCCGACTTGCGGGGCGAATCAGCGCGACTTGACAGTAATAAATGTCAATGCAAGTCGCCTGAAGGCTTTTCAAGTCGGAGCGACTTGAGTCTCAGGGGAAGTCTGGGCAGAGAGCCAAGTTCTGAGTCATCATTGATAAAAGACACTAAAAGATACAAAGTAATTTGACTTCAAACACATTGAAATCTGAGTGAACTCCCCTTGTATAGTTGTTTGGTTTAACCATTTAAAGACTAAATCTTTCCTCACACTTGCTCTTTACAAATAAAAATCCATTATTTTGTCCTAGAAAACAACTTAGAACCCCCAAACATTATATATTTTTTTTTTAGCAGAGACCCTAGAGAATAAGATGGCGGTTGTTGCAATATTTTATGTCACACGCTGTTTGCACAGCGGACTTTTAAACGCAATTTTTTTGGAAAAATTACCCTTTCAAAAACCTAAACAGTGCTGTTAGCCCAATTTTTTTGTATATTTAATATATTACGCCGCGAGAATCGTGATCTTTATTCTAAGCAAAAAAATCGTGATTCTCATTTTCGCCAGAATCGTGCAGCTCTACTGTCACCATATATTACTATCACAAGGGATGTTTACATTCCTTGTGATAGCAATAAAAGTGATCAGATTTTTTTAAAGGAACACGCATACGTAAGTCGCGCCCGCATATGAAAACGGTGTTCAAACCACACGTGAGGTATCGCTGCGATCACCAGAGTGTGAGCAATAATTCTAGCAAAGGCTTCCTCTGCACCTCTAACCTGGTAACCGTTAAAACGTTTTAAAGTGTCGTCTATGGAGATTTTTAAGTACCAGAGTTTGTCGCCATTCCGCAAGTGTGCACAGTTTTCAGCCGTAACATGTATGGTATCTATTTACTCGGCTTGAAAGACCGCTGCGCAAATACCGCGTGACAAAAAGTATTGCAACGATCACCCTTTTATTCTCTAGGGTGTTTGAAAAAAATATATATAATGTTTGGGGGTTTTAAGTAATTTTCTAGCAAAAAAAACTGTTTTAACTTGTAACCAACAAATGTAAAAAATGGCTCCGGTGGGTAAGGGGTTAATGGTTTCAGAAAACAATTACATTCCTGTAATGCCGGGATTGGTAACTGTCACATTTTGCTTGTGTCCTCAACCAAACCGTGTAACATCAAATGACTGGTGTCATAACTGATCACATGTGCAGCACCATGGCAGTTGCATTCTTTTTTGATTTCTGTCAAGTCTTAAATACCCATGCACAAGGTAGCACCACTCTAAGAGCCGTTTCACACATAGGCGATCCGACTTGCGGGGTGACTCAGCGCGACCCCGCACAGCGCAACTTCAGCGCGGCTTGCAAACATCTTCTGTAATAGAAGTCAATGTAAGTCGCCTGAAGTCGCCCCAAAAGTAGTACAGCAATCTTTTTCTAAGCTGGAGCGACTTGATTCGCTCCTATTAGAATGGTTCCATTGCTATGCATGGAGGCGACTTGTCAAGTTGCCTCACAAGTCGCGGCAGTATGAACCGGCTCTGTGAAAACCTCCAAATATACGTGTTGATTACTGGTACCTTCACTCCAGGTGCCAGGTTCAGATGACCTCCCACTAGTCACAAACTCTGATTTTATGGATGTATGAAAACAACCCGCACCCTGTAATCCGTCAATTCTTTATTCGATAATCACCAAGTACAAAGTAACCGCTAACCTGTTTCTGTGAAGAGCCTTGTTCACAGCATGAAAATACAGCATACAGCATTAAATACCCACACACTTTAAGTCTGAAGCACACAAAAAGTTTAATTTTTAAAAACCTGTTTCTGTCTATCAGCAGTCTTTGTATTCTGCTACATGATGTGGTTCTGATATCTAAAACTTGTTTACAGCTGGGTTCCAGATGCAAAGGTTTGAGAGATGTACATTTTGGACAGTGCTACAAAATCTCTGATGAAGGAATGGTCGTAATAGCTAAAGGTTGCCCAAAGCTACAGAAAATTTACATGCAAGAAAACAAATTAGTAAGTGCATTTTATATTCTCAGTTTGGTAATAAGTTTTATTCAGTGTTCAATATTGAATATTGAACATTTGAATAGCAAATGTGATTGTAAACTGTAACCCACAGCTACCTATTAGTCTTCAGCTCATGTTACTCTTGAATTTACTAGTTGATTAAAACATACCTAAATCCAAACTCAAAACATAATCAGTCAATATCGGATGCCTGAATTAGTTATCTTTTTTTTTTTCATTTTTATTAATTTATTTTCATCTGATAAGCTTGCAAATAGCAAAATTCCTGTACTTTGGTGGCTACGCTCACTCTTCCAGTGCATCCGGAAAGTATTCACAGCGCTTCACTTTTTCAATTTTTTGTTATGTTACAGCCATATTCCAAAATGGATTCAATTCATTATTTTCTTCAAAATTCTACAAACTGTACCCCATAATGACAATGTGAAAGAGAGGTTTTTTAAATCTTTGCAAATTTATTAAAAATACAAAAACAACAACAAAAAAAGAAAAACACATGTACATAAGTATTTACAGCCTTTTCCATGACACTCAAAATTGAGCTCAGGTGCATCCTTTTTCCACTGATCATCTTTGAGAGATTTCTACAACTTGATTGGAGTCCACCTGTGGTAAATTCAGTTGATTGGACATGATTTGGAAAGACACACACCTGTCTATATAAGGTCCATCAGTTAACAGTGCATGTCAGAGCACAAACTAAGCCATGACGTCCAGTGAATTTTCTGTAGACCCCCGAGACAGGATTGTATCAAGGCATAGATCTGGGGAAGGATACAGAAAAAAATTCTGCAGCATCGAAGGTCCCAATGAGCACAGTGGCCTCTAACATCCGCAAATAGAAGACGTTTGGAACCACCACCCTTCCTATAGGGAGCCACTCCTCAGTAAAAGGCACATGACAGCCCGTCTGGAGTTTGCCAAGAGGCAGCTGAAGGACTCTCAGACCATGAGAAACAAAATCCTCTAGTCTGATGTAAGAAAGATTGAACTCTTTGGCTTGAATCGCAAGTGGCATTTCAGGAGGAAACCAGGCACTGCTCATCACCTGGCCAATACCATTCCTACAGTGAAGCATGGTGGTGGTAGCATCATGCGGTGGGGATGTTTTTTCAGAAGCAGGAGCTGGGAAACTAGTCAGGATCGAGGGAAAGATGAATACAGCAATTTACAGAGACACCCTTGATGAAAACCTGCTCCAGAGCGCTCTGGGCCTCAGACTGGGACGAAGGTTCATCTTCCAACAGGACTGCGACCCGAAGTACACAGCCAAGATAACAGGAGTGGTTATGGGACAACTCTGTTAATGTCCTTCAGTGGCCCAGCCAGAGCCCAGACTTGGAGGGGCAGAGCGATCTGTCTCAGGCTCCCATTGTCAGGATGACGCGGTGCCTGGACGGACATCCGTGACGTCAGCAGAGAGTGGACTTCAGTCCACTCTCTGCTGAAAACGGGTCACAGGAGTGCAAAACGGATTGCACTCCTGTGATCCATAGGAGAAGGCCAGCCAAACAAGCTTTGGCTGGACTTCTCTTTTAATTTAATACATTTTGGAATAAGGCTGTAACAAAACAAAATATGGAAAAAGCGAAGCGCTATGAATACTTTCTGGATACACTGTATATATAAAAGGAGCCATGGTTGCCACCTAGGTAACTTGCTCTGCCTGTGTTTACAAAGATTTCCAATATGAGTAAGGCCTTCACGGGCATTTGGACTTGCATTGGTGATTTGTACAGCCACAGGCAGTGTGTAAAAGAAGATTCTGATTGGTGAATATTCCTGTTCATGTGTGTTTGGAGGGGTTGGGAAATGAGGTTGATTGTTGTGTAACCCGGGTAGGAATCGAACCATTTAATGAGTCCCACTTGGTCTGTTGCAAAGTCACTAAAATGAATAGGTAAGTTTCAGTTTGCTGAGAAACCGAGAAGTACTTAAGCCTGTGTTTAATCTTTGCACTGAAGTGACAATGCCCTAATCTCCGAATTGGCCACTTAGGAACTGTGCTCTGAATTGTCTAAGGCAGGGAGAGTATCATTCGTTTCCTCATACCCAGACTTGCACCTTCACCCGCCGTTCACTGTAGGTATTCTTTCTCATACAAAATCCTTTTTTTTTGTGTGTGTAAATTTCTGTTTGATTCCGCATAAAGCAAAAAAAAAAAAAAACAGCACTGTTTGTTTGCCATGCAGGGCTTGAAAATACAAAAGAACATGACCTTGTGCAAAAAGAACCCCCCCCCCCCCATTCCAGGCAACTCTACCTCATGAGAGTAACCCGAGGGGTTTGAGATAAGTTCAGAACGTTACATGTACAATTGCAGTCCCTAAAGCATATACCATGGAACAGTATGCAAAGATAACCAAAACTTGGCTCATCCAGAAATGGCAGCATATGTTTTGAAGGTGTTCACCAGGAAAAATCAGGTGTCGCCCACACCTGCTGCATCAACCTACACCTTGACCACTAGTGCAGAAGGAAGTAGCACCATGACTTTAAGTGGTGCAAGCAGGATTATCTAACCATATTTGCCAGACTTTCTCAAATTTTTTAGGGCATCCCCTGCTCACATATGTAGCTTTATAGAATGGAACCACTTTATTTACTAACCCTTTCCAGTAGGACAGGAAGGGTGTCATTTGCTTTCTTCCAATAAAGGATCAACGCCTATCAAGCATAAAATAGCAGTAGACTGAGCAAAGTACTTTGAGCCCTGGTGGGTGCTAGACCTTCCACTAGGCCCAGGAGGCAAATTGTCACCTATATGGGCAGGAGCAGGGAAGTGACCTCTGTTATGCAGCGTAAAAATCCTGAACCACCGGACAGTACCCTCATACAGAATACTTGATGAGAAGAGTGGTGTGCACGCCTTCCAAAATTCTATAACTCTATTAAGACTGTTTTACTGAAGTCAGGTTGTTTGTATCTATTTGTAGCAGCAGGTTCTAGAATGTATTTATCCATGACTCTTTGACAAAGGAGGAGCAAGCTGTGTAATGGCTGCTTCCTCTGTGCAGTTTTGGGCAGTATAACAATCTCGGTCTACTTTTAAGTCTTTAGTGTATATTGCTATACTTGTATGTGTTATACTTTGAGAGTCCTCTTCTTTAAGTGGAACTAAACCATTGATTTACCTGTTTCCCATTACAGTTAGTTACATTCAAGACGTGAAACTGTCAGGGCTCATTCACACCATACGTGCAGGAAAACTGACATCGGTTTCACATCACTTTCTATGTGTCGGTTATGTGCCCTATTCACACCAATGTTGATGTCATGTCAGTTTTTTTCCCTTGCAGCAAAAATACACACATGATAGCAGTGTTGTGGTGTGAACAGTGCCCTTGCAGAACGCGTGCAGAAAAACTGACGCCTCTGCACCATGGTGTGAACAAGGCCTTAAAGTTGCTTCAGCTCTCATTCTAACAGTCAAGCCATCAAATGGCTTATGTAATAACTGATCACATGTTCAAAACCATGAAAGTATTTACAAATTCTTAATGAGCAGTAAAAGAACTTTCAGACAAAGTCAGGTGGACACTGTAGGTGGTTGTACATGAAGATATTTTGAAGAACGCTTGTTCTAGTTGGCCTGGTTGCCATTTGTACTCTCCCTTTTATTCTCTTGGGATGAGGTTAGCTGTTAGCAGAAACTGACCATCCTTATGTTTGCAGTTAAATTTAGATTCAGAACCCAGTTAACTCTAAACCTACCCCCACCCCGATTCTAGGCCTAATCTATCTAACGCTGTACAGAAAAGATCGCTATACTTACCTATTCTGCAGTCGCTCTAGTCTGGTCCTAGGCTGAGCTGTCAGCGGCATCTTCAATGTGTAGGTGAGGCAGCCGACAACAGAAGACCCATAGTAAGTCTATGGGTGACGTCCCTTCCCAGGCATTTCCCACCCAGCTCCTGCACACAGAGGGTGCCGCTAGAGACCAGACTGGAGCAGCTTCAGATTAAGGTAAGAATCAGGAAAGTATAGCGATCTTTTCTTTAAAGGGTTACATAGATTAGGCTTAGAACGGGGGTGGGAGTATGTTTATAGTTAGTTAGTTTTTGCCTTTACTTCCACTTTAATGGTAAATTCTTTTTCACTATACAGTACTGAAAAAAAAACATCTGTACAGTAATGAACTGCAATGTAGAAAGAATATAACCCCCTTCCTATAATGACACTTTTTGCTATTTTATTATATCATACCTTGATGTTTTGGAAGCTATAGTGAAGCATGGTAGGGCTGTGCATTTTTTCCATTTCCTTCCAAACTAGGTAGTGAAATAGGGTTAGTTTTCATGTTAAGGATTGATTTTGGAAGATTGTTGAAAAGGAATCTCTGGTAAATATACATGCTTACTACTAGTCGTTGCCTCTCATGTTTTTTATGCGTATGATATTATCAGCGAATTGGTGAAATCCTCCTTCCTTCAACTCTAAAGTAGATCATCTTATCTGTCTGAATACTGCATGCTAGAGGTATGTTCCCACACCAACAGTAAAAAACAAAGTGGGCTGGACACTGCAACAGTAGCACAGATTAAAACCTCATTCCCATTTAAGTGGCAAACACGTGCCCTCCCCTATTTACGAATCTTTCTAACCTCCACTGTGGACAAGCTATACCAGGAAAATTATCCCCCACTCTATTCCAGGTTGGGGAACGATATGCAACGTTGGGCTAACAACCCTTTCCGTCGTGGTTCGGTAGACTGTATTCAATTAAGATGAACCTGTTGCCGAGATTGCTGTATCTTTTTAGAGCACTACCTGTATTGATTAATATGCAATTTGCACAAATTACAGAACAAAGTGATGGAGTTCATTTGAGGTGGTAAGAGACCTCGGGTGAACAGGCGGACGCTGTACACCCCTAAGATGGGGGGGGGGGGTGGGCTTGGGAGTCCCAGATTTTGCCAGATATTTTTATGCTGCACAATTGGCACAGCTAACACGATTCCATTCCAAGGAATCCTGGTTGGCATGGATG
>BLSH010102277.1:808005-824367 GCA_018402905.1 Glandirana rugosa
AAGCAGGTGTAACTCTTACAAACACCTCGCGCTGGACCCCACTTTCGTCCTAACGGGTGGTCACCCCGGTACCCTCACACGACCCTGAATTCTAACGCACAAAAATGATTAGACAGGGTGTTAACGTCCCTTTTTCTATCTCATCCTGTGTATTGACGGCCAGATCGGAACCCGACGTCGGTGTAATTTACCGATTACCCAAAACACCCCTTATTTCTCCTGAGTTAACTGTAGGTACGGTTGGTCCTAAAGAACCTTACCTTAGCACAATCGACACGGTTAACACGTCGTATTTTTATAGACCGTTTTAGACCCTGAGGGTTCGGGTGGACCCCTAAGATGGGGGGGGGGGTGGGCTTGGGAGTCCCAGATTTTGCCAGATATTTTTATGCTGCACAATTGGCACAGCTAACACGATTCCATTCCAAGAAATCCTGGTTGGCATGGATGTCAATTGAGTCCTCTTTATTCCCCACAAAACCCATTAGCCATTTAATGTGGCTGCAGCCCAAGGCTAGACCGGCAGTTATGTGTCCTACTCTATCTTTTTCCCTGCAATTGTGGGACAGATTAGTAAAAACACGCAATCTTAAGTCCCAGCACACTCCCATGGCCCCACTGGTGGGCAATCCTGCTTTCACCCCAGGTCGCGCTCCACAAACATTCTCAATGTGGACGAATAAAGGTCTGATACGCATAGCTGATTTTTGCAACACCAAGGGGATCATGACAGAGGCTACCCTTCGGGAGAAATACCAAATGCCTGCCCCTGAAAATTACCATTACATACATTACTTCTTGCTATGTTTACAGCGGGTCGCGGATATAACCACTTCCACTCAGTTGGAATACTTGTGTAGTAACTATGACAAGAATGTAGGCCATATTTCCAAAATTTACAGCATCTTAATCTCTTTCTCAGCAAAATTATTCTACATGACAAAATGGGAACAAGAACTGGGGGAAACAATCGCACCAGAGGAGTGGTCCTCTATGGTACGAAGTGCGTCGCGGTCACTTATTAACACTTCTCTGATTGAAGCCAACTATAAGGTTTTGCTCAGGTGGTACATGGTCCCAGCAAGGATAGCCTTGTACGTCCCAGAGCCTCCCCCCTCTGATTCCGCGGGTGCTGCCAGATCGGCACGATGTACCACATATGGTGGATCTGCCCTAAAGTAAAACGCTTTTGGATCCGCCTGTACAATTTTATATACACACTCACACAGGTAAACCTGGTTAAAAATCCACGGCAGGCACTTTTAGGCCAGGGGGGCCAGGCAACTGGTGGCCTTCATCTTTCTGGCAGCGAGAATTGCTATTGCCAGACGTTGGAAAACACCAACGATCCCGTTTGACTTGGTGAAGCATAAGTTGTCCTGGATTATGGTAAATGAACGCCTTTCGGGGATTCTACAGGACAAACGTGACATATTTGATAAAACCTGGGACCCCTGGATCAAATACCTGTTTGACCCTTTATGAGCTGTCTATAATTGGTATAACAAAATTTAATGGTGCACTTCTACTTCCCCTCTCTTTTCTCTTTCTTCTTTTCTCTCTCAGCTGTATTTTTTGTTTTTCTACCTACCTCTTTAAATTTTTCCTTTTCACTCCATGGCTTGACTTCGAAAACGAGGAGGGGGGGGGGGTTGTCACCAAACATGGAGGGAAACGGACGATGTTTAAGGGGCTCTAATACCCCAATTGAAAGGGGAAGATGGGTTTTCTGTTTGTAGAGGGTACAGAAATAATACAACTTGTATAGGTCCATCGTCCCTGAGGACGCCCTCCTGAAGGCTCTCGATCCATCCGTACACCACAAGTTAGATTTTTGTTGTGGACTGTGCTAGTGAGGGAGAAATAAGGGACAATCTGGGCACGGACTGGACTAAGGTGTACAGATATAAGCATTCTTATAGTTCCTTTTTTTTTTTTTTCTCACTTCCTCGTGAATAAGTTGTTAATGCGAGTATGGAAGCAACAAAGACAAAGAAAGAGAAAGACAAAAGATAATATTGTAATCTGAAATGATCTGTCTGTTATATTTTGATAATACTTTTCTCTTAATAAAAATCATTGAAATATAAAAAACAAAGTGGGATTTGATCAAATGTAGTTTTAAAGAAAAAAAAAAAAAAAACTGAAGTTGTCCTGTTTAGTTCATGCTTGCTTGCTGATTTTTTTTTGGTACAAGTGGTTCCTTTTCTTCTTTGGAATCTTTACTATCCACTTTTAAAACACTCACTTTCTCTAATTTCTCTCACTTTTTAAACAGCATTTAAGCTGGATACAGGAACAGCGGGATAAGCCACTCACGTGCACCCTCAGGGCACGCAGCGCAGAGATCGGGGGTGCTGTTTGTCGCTCTGACACACCGCATCTCCAATGATGGTAAAGAGCCTATGACATAGGCTCTTAACGTGACCAATCACAGCGGTAACCAGGAAGTGCCGGTAATCGGCTTTCCTCAGTTCGCACTGACAAGATGCGAACAGAGCAGAGCCGATTGGCGGCTCTCCTGACGGGGGGTCAGTGCTGATAATCAGTGCATTGATTATCAGCGTAGCCCCCATAAGAGGTGCCAATCACACATGCTAATTAGTGTCCATCATATGCCAAAACAGATGCCAATCAGTGCCCATCAGTAACACTTGTCAGTGCCCATCACACATGCAAATCAGTGCCCATCAGTAATGACTGTCAGTGCCTCCTCAGCAGTGCTGCCTATCAGTGCCCATCATTGCCGCCCATCAGTGCCATCTATCAGTGCACATCAGTTCTGCATACCAGTGCCCATCAGTGCTGCATATCAGTGCCATCTACAGTATCAGTGCTGCATATTAGTGCCTCCTCATCACTGCCTATGAGTGCCCGTCAGTGCAGCCTCATCAGTGCCTGTCAGTGGAGAAAACAACATTTTGTAACGGAAACAAAGAACTTATTTTTTCAAAAATGTCAGTCTTTTTAGTCTTTTTTTCTGATTAGCAAAAAATAAAAAAACACAGTGGTGATTTAATACCACCAAAAGAAAGCTCTATTTGTGGGAAGAAAATTATTAAAATTTAGTTTGGGTACAGTGCTGCATGACTGCGCAATTGTCATTCATAGTGTGACAGCACTGAAAGCTGAAAATTGGCCTGTGCAGGAAGGGGGTGAAAGTGCCCAGTATTGAAGTGGTTAAGGTTCCATGGTTGTGAAACGATTGTCCAAAGTTATTAGTGGTGTACCCCAAGTTTCAGAATTGGTGCCCTTGCTTTTTAACCAATTTATAATATAGAGTTTTGAATATAAAGTACCTTTCAGTGTTTGCAGATGCCACCTAGCTGCATAGTGATATCCTTAAAGAATGTCTCCAACTTACAAGCAGACCTCAATGCACTATTTAACTGTACATCTATAGGACAAATAAGTAGGGATGCACCGATATTTCGGCAGCTGAAAATTATAGGCATTTTCGGGCAAAATCAGTGTTTTCGGTATCGGCCGAAACAAAAGAACGGGCCGATACCGAAAATGGGGCTGCTTGTACGAGCTGCTCTGTGCATGAAACTGTGAGCTAATTACATTAGAATGCAGAGAGAGAGCTGTCAGATCTTCAACTTGATGTCGGGAGGTGGGCGGGACGGCGGGTGTTAGCTGTTCAGTCCCACCCACCTCTGATCTCAGTGAAAATCTGGCAGCTCTCTCTCTGCATTCTCTGCATTCCAATGTAATTAGGTCACAGTTTCATGCACAGAGCGGCTCGTACAAGCAGCGCGCTCTGTGCATTGTGAATCTACTCATCTCTTCTGCCAGTGCCAGCCAGTGCTGCCTGTCAGTGCCAATCAGGGCCACCTGTCAGTACCATCCAGTGCTGCCTGTCAGTGCCAACCAGTGCCACATGCCAGTGCCACCTGCCAGTACCATCCAGTGCCACCTGCCAGTACCATCCAGTGCCATCTGCCAGTGCCAACCAGTGGCACCTGTCAGTGCCACCTATCAGTGCCAATTAGTGTCACCAATCAGTGCTGCCTATCAGTGCTTCCAATCAATGCCGCCTGTCAGTGCCACCTATCAGCGCCTGTCAGTGCCCAGGCACAGGTAGGCTGCATATGACAATTGTATATAAAAATATAAATATTTTTTAAAAACTGTAATTTTTGGTTTTCAGCTTTCGGCTTAGTGCATTTTCGGTTTCGGTTTCCGCACCAAAATTACCAATCGGTGCACCACTACAAATAAGGTTTAATGTTGATAAATGTGAAGGTATGCACTTCAGGGCCTAAAAAAATATATATACAGGGTGGGCCATTTATATGGATACAACTTAATAAAATGGGAATGATTGGTGATATTCACTTCCTGTTTGTGGCACATTAGTATATGTGAAGGGGGAAACTTTTCAAGATGGGTGGTGACCATGGCGGCCATTTTGAAGTAGGCCATTTTGAATCCAACTTTTGTTTTTTCAATAGGAAGAGGGTCATGTGACACATCAAACTTATTGGGAATTTCACAAGAAAAACAATGGTGTGCTTGGTTTTAACGTAACTTTATTCTTTCATGAGTTATTTACAAGTTTCTGACCACTTCTAAAATGTGTTCAATGTGCTGGCCATTGCGTTGGATTGTCAATGCAACCCTCTTCTCCCACTCTTCACACACTGATAGCAACACCGCAGGAGAAATGCTAGCACAGGCTTCCAGTATCCGTAGTTTCAGGTGCTGCACATCTCGTGTCTTCACAGCATAGGGCTTGTTACAATAAAGCCTCGTACACACGGGACGACAATCGCACGTACGACCGTGTTGAATCGTATGTTGGCTGTTGTATGCAGCATACTGACTGCACTACACAATCGTACGTCCGTGGAAAGAACGTTCAGGTGCATGTAATTAGCATCCAGCCATTCCTGACTTCGGAGCATGCGTGTTTTGCACAATACAACTTGTTGTACCAACTGCTCTGTACACACGATACAACGGTCGTATGAGAGCTTGTTGGTACGACCAAGTTTTCTAGTCTGCTCATACAACTCCCATGTATGACCGTCGTAAGTTCGACTGTTGAAATCGCGCATACGAACGATCGATTTTGCATACAACGGTCGTAAGTACGACGTGTTGAATGCGATCGTCGTCCCGTGTGTACGGGGCATTAGAGCTATGAAAATGTGCAGTACTCTCGTTCAGAAACTAGTTCTGGTCAGCTCAGTTGTTTGTTTTAAAAAGAGCTGGATGTATTCCTTTATGCACAACATATAGTTTGATAATAACATGTATAGGTCATAACTCCAGAGCCCATTGATCCAGGGAATATCACATTGTCTTGGGGGATTAGGAAGGAATTTTTCCCCCTGCTGAAGCAAATTGGACCAAGATTCATAAGGTTTTTTGGCTTTCATTTGGAACTGTGAGTATAGGGTTCTGAATATTGAGATTTTTTTTTTCTCTAATTGTTAAACCCGGTGGACTTGTATCTTTTTCAACCTGACTATAATAAAATGGGTTCTTAAAGAAGAACTATGGTCAAAATGAGAAAACCAATATTTTATGTAACTATACAGTCTGTTAAACATCTCACTAAAAGCTCTCGTGCACTTTAATGAGGAGACAACTTTGCTTCCTTTTTTTCTAATTGCCTGTTGTCCTCTTGCATGCTACCTCTCTGAACAGTCGTCCTGACATCACTGGGGGAGGTGCTCCTATAGTCCATAGAAAACTCAGGCATTGCAATCTTCACAGAAGTCCCGGCGAGATTCCGCCCATGATCAGCCCATGAAGCCCTGCCCACTCCCACCTATGTCCTGCCTTTGCCCGCCCACTTCTCCCTTTACAGGCTGATTCTAGCTTGTCTTTTCTTCTGTCAGTTTGCCAATTACCAAAGGAGAACAGGCAGAGAGAAGCACACAGATTAATAGAAAAATCTGTGTGCAAACTAACCTGTACTGACTTGTACTGTTTTACATAGCACACACCCAGCTATTGATTGGCAGATGGGTCTGTGTTATGTGAAATTGACTGAGCATGATAGAAAACAGGAGAACTCTAGGAAATGTAGTTTCCTATGGGAGATACAGAAGCTAGTTCCCTGAAAGGAAATGGCATCTGAGCTCCGCTGAACTCCTCCCATCATCATTAGTAGTATACAGCAAAGGAGAACTGGTGGTGGGGATTAGAGACCACTATTGCAGCTATATGGTAAGAAAATAATCTTTTCAGTTATTATGTTTATTGCCATATGCAACTTTCAGGTATTTATATGAGGATTTACTAAAATGTGTATGTTGCCTTTAGTTGTACTTTAAACCAAGCATTAGCTTTCCACAATAAAGAAACTATTGAAATATACTTGTACCATAATGGTTATGTTTTTGATGGGGGTTAAGAAAAAAAACTAGTTGAGCATTCCTTGTTGAAGCAATTAATCAATTACATATTCACAGATCCCTTCCTCAACATTGATTGCTTTTCAGGACTGTACATGCAGTCAGGTCTAATTCTGAAGCTGTGAATCAAAGTAACAGCTTTTGGTGTGGGATTCAATGTAACATGTTTCTGCTTTATGAACTGCCTTCACTCGCTACTGCTCAAATGATTTTCCTTAACTGCGTTCTGCCTAGATACTGCTTGAAACTTTTTTCTGCAGTGTACTTTCTGTACTTTTATATTGACAGACCGTAAACTTCTGAAAAACAAAAATGGAATTCAAAATTTTTTCTTGTGTCATATAAACTTGTCTTCGGTATGTAAGTTTTGCTCAGCATTTCAATAATTGCTGTTCAGCACCCTATACATTTATTTTATCAAACAGAACCATATTGTAATAGTGTGCACTAGTTTGTATGAATAGTTAATTAGTAAAAAATGAGCCATTGTTTTCTTCTGTGGTTTTAGAATACTTTAATTGCCTTTTTTTTTTTGTTAAGACTTTATATTTAAACCTCTTAACGCTGGCATAACATGTATATGCGGCCTCACCACACTGGGCTTTTTGCCGTGAGGCCACATATATGCATATCAGTCTTCGTACTGGGAGCCCACCACACAGCTTGCTGCCAGCACAGAGACCGGTGTCTCAATGAGAGCCCCAGGTCATGCAATAACAATTGGGACCCAGAACACCTGATTCCGGGTCACCTGATCACTGTGGTAGCCTGTGATTGGCTACCACAGTGATCAGTCACTGTGAAGCCGCCCCTGTGTTTCTCTCTCTGTGAATGGATCATTGTATCTTTCTCTCTCCTTGCAGAGAGGGAAAAAAAAACTGTGTGTAAAAAATAAATAATATTAAAAAATAAAGAAAAAATAATTAGATCAAGGTTTGAGCTAGGTCAGTGCCAGGGTTAGTGTTTGAGGCAAGTAAGGGTCAGTATATTTTAGGCAGAATTGGAAAAAAAAATTGGTATCAGTTAGAGTCAGTATGTTTTAGGTAGGACAAGAAAAAAAGCAAAATGTGCACTGTTTTTGGGCTGTACTATGGGTACAAACCACAAATAACATACACAGGAGATTTTATTTTAGGTTGTTCTTTGGTGGTAGGTTATGGTAGTCAGGATCAATGAAACAGATCGCTGCTCCAGGTGAGTATGTTAATCCATCAGAAAGGAAGGGCTGGGTGCTAGCTCCGACTCTCAACCGTGAACATGTAGACCAAGTAGAAGAAATTAGCTGCACACCAACATCCGTCCAACAAGTTTATTGAAAGACTGCCACCAGGACTAAGACAACGGACCAAGGGGTGACGATATTTCACACATACATTGTGCTTCTTCAAACCCAGAAGGCTTTTCTAATTTCTTCGACTTAGTCTACAGGTTATGGTAGTAACAAGAAATTTACAGCTAAATGTAAAAAACATTTTTTTTTTTTTTTTACTATTTTGGGTCAGGAGATATCTGTTATCATTTACCACTAAATGAAAGCCCAATTTGTTCTTAAAAAAGCATAAGTATAATCCACCTTGATGCACAAAGTAGTTGTAATGATATGTACAGTTTTGCTAACACATGTCAAAGTTGCAAAATTGTGCTTGAGCATTAAGCATTAAAATGGTTGTTACCCTAAAAAAAAAGAAATTGATCCTGTTCCTTTAAAGCATGAATAACAACACAGTGCCTGTGCTGTGTAATTTGTCCTTTTCTAAATACCTGGCTGATCCTGCCTGGTGCTGCCCTCCTCTCTGTAAACTGACCACGTTTATCATGGCTGCTGAGCCCTGACACCATGGCCATTTTTCGTGCCTCCATCATCCTGCTGTCTCTCCTCTCTCCCCTCCCTCCATACCTGTCAGCTGGTGTCAGTGCCCTCGCCTCCACTCCTGCCCTCGCCTCCATTCCAGTGCTGCTAAAATAATGTTGTTCTCTTCATACAGTCCCCAGTGTTAAAGTTATGTGCCCCAGTGTATGTGCTATATAAAAAATATGCCATATTATGCCTCATTTCAGAGCGGTGTTCCCGTGACCGCCGCCGCTCTTCTCCTCACCTCCCCTCCTCCTGGCTGACTTCAGCGGGGGATTCTCAGCTTTTCCCACTGTAGTTGTCAGATCGGGAGAGGAGAGTGGTAGGCAGTCACGTGAGCGGTTCTCAAAAAAGGGTATTAAACTGCATTTATTTTATAAAGCACATGCACTGGCTCACATAACCTTATCTAACACAAGGGATTGTATGAACATAACAAAGTGGCTTTACAATAACTTTAATATTTGTTTTACCATTAGTTGTGAAGGGGTAAGACTGGAAGGATACTTTGCCTCCTAAAATTAATATTCATTAAAAGCATAGCTTTGAGGTTCTCTTTTTTCTTAGTTCTTTTTTTCTTTCCTGTTAATGCTAATGTTTATAATGTGGATCGTGTTCTCTCTTGTACAGCATATACATGGAAAAGTTCATTAAATTTCACCAGGGTATTTGTATTTGTCTGCCAACTCTGCTTTACTGTTAATACTGAAAAGTATAGCGATGATGATGTGTGTGTTGGTGACCACAGCGTCGTGCTTAGGGCGTGGTCAATAGAAGATTTGAGGAGCAACCAATGGAAAATTGGGAAAACAAAAATAAAAACTACCGATAAATCAATAGCAAATACCTATAATCAAGTCTCATCTTTTATTTTTAATGCAGCTTAAGCTCTAAAGGAGGTCAGTGCATATTACCAGTTAGATTTAACCTGTCACACAGCAAAACACCTGGGTGAGAAGACTGTGATGGAATCAGCCACATTTCGTCTGTTGTATGTTGGCATGGGGCAATGAAACATTATTATTACTTTGAGTAATGTTACTCCCATCGGACTATTGTGCACAGGTATTTTATTAAGTGAGAGTGTCCTATCAATTGGGAATACTTTAGCTTGAAATGAAAATGGGATATAGAACTAAGCTGTTTTGTGTAAATAATCCAAAAAAGCAAACTTTTATTACCAGTACATTTAACCACCTCAGCCCCGGAAGGATTTCCCAGGTTAGGACCAGAGCACTTTTTGTGATTCGGCACTGCGTCGCTTTAACTGGCGACTGCGCGGTCGTGCGATGTTGTACCCAAACAAAATTTGCGTCCTTTTTTTCCCACAAATAGAGCTTTATTTTGGTGGAATTTCTGATTGCCGCTATAAACAAAGGAAGAGCGACAATTTTGAAAAAAAAACAATATTTCTTACTTTTTGCTAAAATTAAAATCCAAAAAAAATATATAAAAAACATTTTTTTCATCGGTTTTGGCCGATTTATATTCGAACTCATATTTTTGGTGAAAAAAAATCGCAGTCGGCGTTTGGTTTGCGCAAAAGTTGCCGCGTTTACGAATGATGCGAATTCATTTATGGGGTTTTTATTTTTTACTAGTGGCGACGATCTGCGATTTTTTTTTTTTTTTTCTAGCGGTACTTCAATATTGTGGCAGACATGTCGGACCATTTTGACACTTTTTTGGGACCATTGTCGTTTATACAGCGATCCGTGCTATAAAAATGCACTGATTACTGTGTAAATGCCATTGGCAGTGAAGGGGTTAACCTGCAGGGGGAGATCTAACTGTGTTCCCTAGGCGTGTTCTAACTGTGGGGGGCTTGGCTGTTATGGGGATAAGAGATTAATATGACACAAATTTTCTATTTTTTCAGTCGGTCTTTTTCGTTCACGATATCGGGTATTACTTGCTGGGCATCAATGGTTAGAATATCGGCCTTTCATTCCAGAATGGAAATTTTTGGCCGATATGCTAATCGTGTATTCCTGCCATTTAGTCTTGTATTTACCAATAACTTGTATGCTATCTGAATTGATACTTTTTTCTAGTGCTTTTCTAGTGTTTAATCTGAGATTTGTTTTGCATCCACTAGGTGGCAGTATAATATCAGACTAGCAGTCATAATATGGCTCGTGATATAACTATATACCTAAAGGTTTCAGTAAATGCATCCTTTTCTTTAATGTTTATTATCCTCTGTTTCATACCAGTTTTTTTTTCATGTTGTATGTTTCATAACAAGATGTATCCCTTCTTGAAATGTATATATGCGCTATTACTAAGATGTATAACTTATAAGTTATTTTGAACAACTGTCTAGAGAACAGTAAAAAGACAGGCTAATTTATTCTACATCTGAAATAATAACACAAAGATTTCTGCATGCTCACTGTTTTATGCAGAATACCTATTGATAAAAAAAAAAAATAAAAGTTAATATTTATGTTAAATGTCTGAAAGGATACTGATATTACACTTAGAAGTCATATCAAGTTGTTTAAAACTCGACCCTAACTTTCCCTTCTAGTATATTTTTAATGTTGTCCTATTAAAAGAATATGGAATCCATTCCAATAGGTTGTCTTTTCTGTATTACCCTTTTTTTTTTTTTTAACTTTCAATACTTTTTTTATTGAATGACAGTATCAGCTTTACAGAGATATCATGCATTTGTTAAGGAAGCAAATAACAATAAGTATTGTGGATAACATAGGCGTGGAAACAGATGTAGCAACATCAACAGTTGAATAAATGTCCAGGTTAACATAAGCGCAATTCTATTGGTATGGTGACATATCGCTTGTTTCAAAGTGGAAGTAGTCAGGGTGAAGATCCTATGTCCAAATACAATTTATAAAGTTGTATGATAGTTGTGATAATGAGAATTCAAAGAGCTGTGTTGCCATTGATCGGGCCCCCTATTTTTGTTATCCGACCAGCAGCAAGCAGCGGTATGGAGCCATCACAGGTGGAGTATGACAGCAAAGGAGGTAAAAGGGATAGGAGGGAGAGAAGGAGAAGTTGGGGGGGGTGGTTAGTTTCCTGCTCAGTCTCTGCTAGGCCCCAATCAGACATTGTAATAGATTAAGGTTGTAGAGGGTATACAAATAGGGGGGTATTAATAGGAAAAGTTGAGGCTGGCCCTCTCAGACTCGTCCCTTGTGTAGGGTTGAGAGGTCCATATCTGATGTTGAGGGGTGGGTTGGGTGTTATACGGGTTCTTGTCCTCTGTCAGATTAGCATAGGTGGTCAAGTTATTGTTGTCTCAGTAGTGTCTCGTATTTGTCCGTTGTATGGAAGTGGTTCCAGCAGGAGCCACGTCTTGGAATATTTAGCTGGTGCATCTCGGTTATGCAAATAAGTTCTTCCATTTCAGCAATTTTGTTAATTTGTTGGAACCACTCAGGGATGGTCGGTGTGTGGATGGAGCCCCAGTGTCGAGGGATGCACATTTTGGTTGCATTGATCAAAGGTAAGATTAATGTTTTGCGATACTAGTGTGTCGGGATGTCAGAGTGATGGAAGAGGAGTTGGGCTGGTGCATGTTCTAAAGGGTATGTGGAAATCTGTGTTGTTAGTTCTCTAACTTGTGTCCAAAAAGCCTGAATCAGTGAAAATGACCATAGGATATGTAACAAGGTCACTGGCTCCCTGGTGCATCTCCAGCATTTGTTGGATGCTGTTGGTATTACCCACTTGTAGGCCAGGTTCCCACAGATCCAGTGCGATTTTAAATGAGTTTTGTAATGCAATTTGAAGAATCACAGCCAGTGTGACTTCACTCGCGTTCATCTGCAATCCCAATGCACTTTTGGGGCAGCATATGAGTGAACGGCCTCCATAGAAACATGTTATATCACTTGTCATGCAAATCAGTGAGTTCTGGAACGCATCAGTGTGAACCAGGGCTTACAGTTATTATAAATTGATCATTTTGTTAATGGAAATCGGTATCCTTCATAAGCTGGTTAGATTTATAGTGAAATTTCATATAAACAATGGAAATACTGATACTCCTTCATACAATAACCCAAAGCAGCCCCCTCTCTGTCTGATCAGATGTGTGTGTAATTAGAAATGTTAGCTGCTGGTGTTGTCATGTTGTCTGAATTCACATTTACTACTTTGGTAACTAGAGTATATTTCAGCTACTTCTTCATGGCAGCTCTTAATTGAGGTTCTTCTCTTCCTGACTATAAAGGACAGGAAGTGCAAAGCAGTAAAAAAAAAAAAAAAAAAAACACTATTCCCCACCATTAGGACCTGTGTGAACATGCGTTTGTTTGCTTCAACAACTTGTTTTGCATTTCCATACAGGTCCGTTTGAACGCAAAACCTGCTAGAAGCAGGTCGAGAGGAGATCAACTGTAGGTCTAATTTTGAATGATCGCCATAGTGGTGAGAGTTTTTACAGTGTTGGTCATTTCCAGACAATAGGCTTTCCCTCTCCTTGGCCTCTGTGTACTTATTGCTGTTCTATAATACACAACATACAGAATTGTGGCCAGTCTCAAGATATTTTCTAGCTATTGCCCCTACTTCGGATAATATTCCTGGATATTTTATTCACAGGCTGTATTGGAGATTCTGTCATTTGTTTAGGGAAAAGGGTAGGAGTTGTTTTGTTTTATGATGATATATGATGAAAGTGGCATAAAACAACAAATCAAATACAATATATTACAGCTTAACAGTTTATAGATGTGGGTGCAGCATTCATTTCCTTTTTTATCATTTTTTCACCTTGTGATCCTGCCAGGTGAGGGCGTTACATAGACACTGATTTTCTGTCAGGATAAACAGCTAGTTTTCTTTACTTGCAGAAAAAGTACATAAACCAAAAAAGTGGAGCTATATTTTTGAGCATGGGATGTGGAAAGAAGACTAAGTGACTCAACTATGCATAAAAACATAGAAACTGGGGTGCAGAAAAATGGCAGCAGGTGCTTGGGACTGATGACTCAGTATTTGAAATATTTGGCTGTAGCAGGAGGTAGTTTGGAGAGCAGTACAATAATTAGTGTTTGCAGGAAACAGTGAAGCATGGTGGAGGTTCTTTGCAAGTTTTGGGCTGCATTTTTGCAAATGGAGTTTGAGATTTGGTCAGGATCGATGGTGTCCTCAAAGCTGAGAAATACAGGCACATACATATCCATCATGCCATATCATCAGGCATGCATGTGAAGATCAATTACCCCAAACATACAGCCAATGTCATTAAGAACTATCTTAAGTGTAAAGAATTGCGAGGAGTCCTGACGCCATCCGCACTGTGCCCTGCTCCTCTCCGAACAGAGCCGAAAGGAGCCGTGGGCGTTAGCCGCGCCCTCTCTTCTCACCTGCCGCTGACGCCATCCCCAGCCACCCGGCGTCACCGTGTGTCCAATCAGTGTTCCATCTATCACAGGGCCTGTCTAGGAAGCGGGACTCTGTTTCAGCCGCCGCTGGAGGAGGGAGAGGAGGACTGGTGCCAGGGTATTCAAATCAAAGCTCTCATGCTGCTGTGTGTGATCCATCCAGGCACGTGTGAGTCTGCATTGATGGGACACAGTGACTGCATTGAGGGGGTACAGTGACTCTGCATTGATGGGTCACAGTGACCCTCTGCATTGATGGGTACAGTGACTCTGCATTGATGGGTACAGTGACTCTGCATTGATGGGTACAGTGACTCTGCATTGATGGGGCACAGTGAGGCTGATTGATGATGGGCACAGTTACTCTGCATTGATGGGCACAGTGAGGCTGATTGATGGGCACAGTGACTCTGCATTGATGGGCACAGTGAGGCTGATGGGCACAGTGAGGCTGATTGATGATGGGCACAGTGACTCTGCATTGATGGGCACAGTGAGGCTGATCGATGGGCACAGTGAGGCTGCATTGATGATGGGCACAGTGAGTCTGCATTGATGGGCGCAATAAGGCTGCATCGATGGGCACAATGAGGCTGCATTGATGGGCACATGAGGCTGCATTTGCTGCTCACTGGTGAGGCTGCATTTGATGGGCATTGGTGAGGCTGCATTTGATGGGCACTGGTAAGGCTGAATTTATTGACAGGCATAGTGAGGCTTCATTTGATAGGCACAGTGAGGCTGCATTTATTGACCGGCATAGAGAGGCTGCATTTGATGGGCACTGGTAAGGCTGCATTTGATGGGCACTGCTGAGGCTGCACCGATGGGTTTTTGATGAGAAAATATAAATACTCCTTGGAATTTTCCACATTTAATCATGTTACAACCAAAAAGGTAAATGTATTTGATTGGGGTTTTATGTGACAGACCAACACAAAATAGCACATAATTGTGAAGTGGAAGGAAAATGATAAAGTCCAGACCTAAATCCAATAGAGAATCTGTGGCAAGACTTGAAAATTGCTGTTCACAGACTCTCTCCATCCAATCTGACAGAGCTTGAGCTATTTTGCAAAGAAGAATGGGAAAAAAATGTCACTCTCAAGATGTGCAAAGCTGGTAGAGACATCCCCAGAAAGACTTGCAGCTGTATTTGCAGCAAAAGTTGGTTCTACAAAAGTATTGACTCAGGGGGGCTGAATACAAATGCATGCCACACTTTTCACATATTTACCCGACACCCACAAAACCTGAGCACACAGAACTCTCTCAGCTTTCCTCCACTGAGATCCAGGATCAAGCTCCCCTCTGTTCTCTTCCTGCTCATTAAATGCAGGTGAAGAGGGCTTTGGGTAGAGCAGAAAGTCCGGGCCGGAACCAGCAGCTCTGCCATGGTGGCTGGATAAACTTGGGTCGGGCTCTCTCTAGTCGACTCCAAGTGATTGCATGCGAGGCAACAAGTATCGCCCGTCCATTATGGCGCCTCGCATAACATCACTATATATATATATATATATATACCCTGTTTCTTCCCCGAAAATAAGACAGTGTCTTATATTAATTATTGCTTCCAAAGATGCGCTAGGTCTTATTTTCAGGGGATGTCTTATTTTTCCATGAAGAAGAATACGGTACGCAATTATTGTTAAATGAAAATAAAGGAAATTTATTAGCTGTATACGGTACGGTAGTTGTCAACACAAACCAGACAAACTGTGAATCCTACAGTATCAAGAATTTACTCATTTATTCAATGGTGATCATGTCATCATCTTCTGGAACATCATCATAGCAATACAATCCCTGAATTTCCTGGTGAATTTCTTGTGACTCCATTTCTCTCAGAATCAGTGGACCAAATCTCTCATGTTTAGCAATAGCACTGTCCTTAAATGAGTACTTCTTGTCTAGGTAGCCTGCTCGCAGTGCATTTGCAATGCAACTGTCAGTGATTTTCTCCCATGAATTCTTCACCCAAGTCACAACTTCTGGCAGTTTAGGTTTCACAAAGTTTCCACGCTGATTTCTGTCCATTCTATTTTCAATGTAGTCATTAATTTCCACGTGCAAATTGTCCTTGAATGGCTTGTTTATTGCAGTGTCAAGAGTCTGGAGATTGTCATTCCTGCGGGAATCATTATTTGATCTATTTTTCTTTCGTGAAGAAATGTCTTCATGTCTTTAGCGCGGTGAGTGCTGGCTGCATCCCAGACTAGCAGACCTCTTTGGCTCCCTTGCATAACAAGCGGCAGCATTAAATCGACCCACTTCCTTATAACGGCTTGTGTGGCCCAGGCTTTTTCAGTTTCAAGAATAAAAACGCCCAAAACACGTTCAATCTTTTCCTTCTTGCCCTTAGAAATTATTAAAGGTGGGATTTTAGTGCCATCCAGACGAATTGCCAAAATACAGGAAACACGTGCACTTTCGTAAGCAGTGGAGGGAATGTACACTGAGGAGGCACCCCGCTGTTCAATTGTTGTTTGAGATGATTGGCCCATAAACACTGCAGTTTCATCCATAGCAATCATGTTGGAAAGCTTGTATTTAGAGAAGTCAGCATCATCAATAAAGGACTTGAATGCAAGTGCTCGCTTAATAACTTGAGCATCTTCCAGCCTAAACAATGTTGTGGATCTTCTCAAAGACAGTTCACTTCGCTGAAGGAAATTATCCAGCCAGTGTTGTGATGCTTTGAAGTCTTCATGGGCTATGTCAAACTGTGGTGCCATTGCAAGGGCAAATTCTTGAATCTGAGCCCTATTCACAACCA